>JAVJIF010022858.1:0-15000 GCA_038442645.1 Agave tequilana
TGAAATGAATAGAAAAATAAAATTTAATGTGGGACAGCCGTATATTGTTTTTTGTATTACAAATGTACAGTGTTAAAAAAAATAATGAAATACAATGATTAATTATTTTGCAGATATTTTATAAATCAGATATTCTCGTAACTGCCACAATATTTGCAGATTGGTTGGATAATTTTCATGCAATTTTTAATGAACTGCGACTATGGTCGGTCTTGGTACTAAAAAATTGCTTTATTCTCAATGTATATGATAAATTAGATTCAGGTCATAGTATACATACATTCAAAACTATAATCAAAAAAATATATAACTTTCAATTTTATATCACGACTGTGACACTAGTCGCATTCCTTATTCGCATAGAAATAACAGGCGAAAAATTCTATCGTTCAGCACTGCGACCACAGTCGCTGTCTTTTTTCGCATGCTTTATGTAACAGAATTTGATCGTTTTACAAAGTCTGTGATCATAGTCGTAGTCATAGCATAACAAAAATTTCGATCCACTGCGACCATTGTCACAGACTTAATATAATATAACTTTCAATTTTATATCACGATTGCGACCCTCGTCGCATTCTTATTTGCATAGAAAATAACAGACGAAATATGCTATCGTTTAGTACTGCGACCACAGTCGCTATCTTTTTTTGCATGCTTTATGTAACAGAATTTTGATCGTTTTCAAAGTCTGCGATCATAGTCGCGGTCATAGTATAACAAAACTTTCGATCACAGTGACCATGGTCGCAGACTTAATATAATATATACTTTCAATTTTATATCACGACTGCGACCCTGGTCGCATTCCTTATTCGCATAGAAATAACAAACAAAATATGCTATCGTTCAGCACTGCGACCACAGTCGCTGTGTTTTTTCGCATGCCTTATATAACAGAATTTTGATCATTTTACAAAGTCTGCGATCATAGTCACAGTCATAGTATAACAAAACTTTCAATTACTGCGACCATGGTCGCAGACTTAATATAATATAACTTTCAATTTTATATTACGACCACGACCATGATCGCATTCCTTATTCGCATATAAATAACAGACGAAACATGCTATCGTTCAACGCTGCGATCACAGTCGATGTCCTTATTCCATGCCTTATATAACAGAATTTTGATCGTTTTACAAAGTAAATTAGCCCTACGACCGTCAGATCAGTCCGCGTATATCACATCTTATAAAATACTATATTAATTACTCTGAACTAATTGAAATAATTAATATTCTATCTACACCGTGATACAACAACAGTCTCGAAAAAAGAGATGCAATAATATTAATCTCGATAAAGGAAAGATGTGCTCCATACTAATCTAAATATATAAGAAAAATATTATATAAAAAGTTAATTTGTAGTTCACATAATAAACCTCTGAAAAAAGGAACTCTTTGGATTCTCTCGCTCGCCATAACTGCTTCAATTAAATATTTAATTTCTTTTTACCACTTCTTCGAATACTCAACCGTCACCTATAACAATTATTATTACTATTCATGATGTTTCACATTATTGACATTTTTATAGTGCTTGACACTAATATATATCTCATATATAAAAAAGATATTTGTGCTCTTCGTTTTCAATTTGATTTAAAAACTTCCAAAACAATTCGTTTTTGAATCATGTCTTCCCATCTTCTTACTCTGAACACTCAGATTTTAACTTCAATCATTCTCCCACCGGTCCTCTTTCTTCAAGGTATTCTAGTGAATCTGATAGCAGTCTGGACTTACTCCTTTTGACTATCTCACTACATTAAATAATATTATCTGATCCTTCTCTTTATGAGGATGATGAAGTTTTCAGGGGCTTAGTAAGGAGGAACTTATTCCTCTACCACTTTACAGAGACATGCTTGATGAAAGCATGTCCTCTGATTTGGGGGCTCTCTTCTTTGAGCATATCTTTTACAAGTTCTTCTCGATACGGGTCGGAAGAAGATCTTGATACAGATGATCCATTCTGAGAGTTTATTGATGAACCAAATCACCCTCAAAAAAGAAGAAGAAACTGAAGAGGTTAGCGAGCCGGACGACGAGGGAGAAGATGAGGAAATAAGTGATGAACATGAAGACGAGCATATTGAAGAGACGAATCTGCTTATGATGGTGATGACGACGAGAATTAAGATTTCCTGATCTTTTGATATTTAACGTTATTTTGTTTTCTTTTAAGAGCTTTTAATGCTCTTTTTTGTAAGGTCTCTTTCTGATTATATTATATTATCAATAAAATTACTTCATCTCTAAAATGATCTTCATATTTTTAAAATACATATAAAGTATGTTGTATAGTTATTATTTCTGCTTCTTATCTGCATAATGGTCGCAGTACTTAGATAATAATTACTCTGAACTAATAGAACTACGATTATGGTCGAAGTCCATGATTAACTATATTTACATATGAAACTGCGACCACGATTGCTGTCCTGTCATAAATAGTTTGATCGTTTTGCATTCAATAAAGTTAAAAACAGCGACCATGGTCGCAGTCCAAATTAGACTATATAACAGATGATACTGAGAACATGATTGCAATTCTCTCAAATCAGCATATTTCACTATATATCACAAATTAGAAAACTGCGACTGCTGTCGTTAAGCACTGCGACCATAGTCGCAGTCCTTGATCGCATGCAAAAGATAAAAAAAATTTCATAGTTTATAGGCGGCTAAGACAACACTCACAATGAAGAACAAATATATAAATAATACGTAAACTGCGACTATAGTATCAGTCCTTACTCACCGTTATTACATTTAATGTAGAAAAAATTATCCACAACATGCTGTCATTAAGCATTGCAACTATAATCCCAGTCCTTGTTCACATGCAATATGTAAAAAAAAAATTCATAGTTTATAGGCGGCTGAGACAACAGTCACAGTAAAGAACAAATATATAACTCATACGTAAACTACGACTATATTCGGGACCTCAGTCACCGTTATTACATTAACCTAGCAAAAAAATAATAATCCACGACATGCTGTCGTTAAGCACTGCGACCGTTGTCGCAGTCCTTATTCGCATGGAATATGTAAAAAATAATAATAATAATTTATACGTTACATGTGAACAAGTAAACTGCGACTATGTTCGCAATCAGTAAAATTCTTACAGATCATATCATAAAAATTTAAAAATTAAATAATTGTAGATTTTGACAAAGACGCTTTAAAACTATTGAGAAATTATTTTATAGACCACTACGAGCTTAGACACATTCCTAAAATATATATATCTGCGTAAAAAAAATTTAATAAAGAGGAATTCAAATTTGTTTCGTGATTTGATGAAGTTATACTTGAAGAGACATAATTCATATTCAGTTGGTCGCAGTTATAAAAGATAATGGTGATATATTGACTAACGTTAGAAATATAAAAAAATAATAACTATGCAGATCTACTATCTTTTACCGCAGGGGCATTTAGTAATTTCAACTGTTTCAATAGGCGGGCTGTCCATTCTAGTATGGCTAATAATGTGCCACGTCACCGCAGGCTGAGAGGGATTCTCAGATGTCGGCTGATATACATATTTCTCTGTGTGTGTGTGTATTGTTATCTATTTAATGTTTATTTGCAAAATTTTCAATATTCAAAGTTATACAATTGAAATACGTATTTTCTCTGAGATTATTTAGAATGTTCTTGTACGAAATCAATGTGAGTGTTTTAACTTTTTTACAAATTTTATATTTTATATTTAATTATTATTCATGTTTAATATTATTGTTCACGTTCAAATATATTAAATATAATTGAATAGCCCTGTGAGTTTTTATTTATTGTAAACATATCATCAGTGCACGTCATGTTAATAACATAATTCATATTACCGAAATTACTAAGAAAATATTGTTATATTGTAATATTATTACACTGTTACATTATACACTGTTTACACCATTAAATTGTTTACACTGTCATTTTATAGTAACTGTATTATCTCAGTAATTTAGAAAACATGAACATTAGACAACTTACATTGGAATTAGAGAAATTAATAGAGAAGATGATGTCGGTATTTTTGGTGGGCCTAGGATATGGGTTGCGCAGCCAAAAAAGAGTTTTACTGTAGGATTCTCGGAGAATGACTGACATATCATTTGTTTACTGTTCTATTGTTTTACAGTTATATTGTTTACTGTTACTGACTACCTAGCGATAAGTTTTGGTTCAGCTCCAAAAAACTGGGCCATGGTCTCGGATATGTAAGGGATCCACCTAAAACACAAAACATATCTCCATCTGTCATTTCAAATAACATAGAATCACAATTGACATGTGTAGTAGACATAGCATGAGATGTGTTTTATTGCATGTGAAAATTGGTGTTCGCTAACATAATTAACAATAATAAATCTTCTATAATGCACTGTAAATTGATTGTGTGTTCACTTGTTATATTTACAGGCACTGATAAATAGCTGATCCATGATTTTATCATAAATTGACTTCATTACCATTTATTTATGTATTATATGTTATTGTACTGATAATATACTTGAAATGTAATGGTTATTATATTATGCTAACACATTTAATAATAGACATAAATATAAAAATCCTTATATATGATTCTACCACAGATTGGTTACATTACTACTTAATTATGTATTGTATATCACTGTACTTGTAATATAATTAAATGTATTCTTTATTATTATATTATATTATACTACTTCCCTCATTTTACCACTCATTAAATCGCTTTCTGACGATCCTGGATTTGCATGTTCAGATCCAGGGATTTATTTTACTCTGCTGATAAGAATTGTACGTAATAGAGAAGCTTGCGGAGCAACGATAGGAGTCTGAAGTTTCTTTTTTCTTGATTATCCAATCTTAGTATTATTCATATCTTCCTCTTATTCTTGTTGAATTTATTTTTCTCTATAGACATGCCTCATTATTTGTTTTATTGATTATTGATGGAATAATGTATTTTTGTATAAAAATTTATATGTTATATTTGCAGTGATTATTATGTCATCTTAGTTGATTTATATAACTTACTCAGGTTACATTAGGCTTAGTGTGTATATGTAAGATATTTTCCTTGCGTATATACGTCACCGACTCTCGTCACGTGTTATTTTCGCGTATTTTGAAAAGCGGGGTGTGACATGATTTTCTTGGCACAGAGCTTGGTTTGACTTGCGTTGGTCAGGTTTGACTTACGCTTTTCACAAGAAGAACCTAGTTCTTACTGTGACCTGAGATAGATTTTATTTACATTGCAATATATTGACACATATTCACACAACAATATTGAATCACTTGAAAACGATAATCCTTCCTTTGAAAACCCATCTTTTGATTTTTGATGTCCCTGATTCCAATTTTTCTTCTAGAGCAATCTGATTTTTTTATCCCAATTTTATCCCATTCCATTTTTAATTTTGGGTTTCGAGTCTGGCCACTCAATTTTGAAGTCGGCGACAGAAATCAGAGTAGCCCAGCGTAATCGTGGTGCCACTGAGAAGTAATGTGGGAGCGAGAAACATCATTCGCGATCGTTCATTCTTCCTTTGAATCCCATCCTATCGTGCCTATTCTTTTGATTTTTGATCATCTTTATTCCGATTGCTTTGAATCCCATCCTATCATATTGAATCACATGAAAACGATAATCACTTTTAATCATTCCCTCACTTTTCAGATATTTCAGGATGATATTTTTGTAAGGTGGGTAGAATGTAATACCCTAGTCTATAATATATATAAATATTTTTGTAGTAATAATATAAAGCCTAATTTCTTCTCTTTTTCCTCTCACATTTCCTCCTCCTCATTAGATGAGCTCAAGTCTGGTCTTCTATTTCCATTTCTCTTCTCACTTTTTTTAGGCTCAAGTCCAACCCACAATCTCTATTTTCTTTTTGCAATTTTGTTTCAGTTTGAGCGCAAGTCTACAGAGCCCAAGCTCAATCCCTATTTTCCTTATAATTTCCTTCTTTAATTTGAGTCCAAAGCGAGCCCAACCCAACTCATATTGCCACCCAACTGTTGCCACTTCCCTTCCCGCCTCCTCCATAGGCGCTGCCATGCCCGACGTGGCCGAAACACCCACCTACGAGCGTCGTCATCTATTGCCCGTCTTCACCCAACTGCCACTTCTCCTCTTCTTCCACAACAACCCTAAACATCATCTCTTTCCACCACCACCAGCACGCGCATAGAGCAGCAGAGCGCGAGCCATGGGAGGTTCGTGTCCGATGATGACTCCGAGGGTGACTCCGATCGAAATGATGAGTCCACATCCGTGGCCACAGGCAATGTGAGTGTAACTCAAATTAGCTATTTAAATCACTTAATTAATTTTCTTATACTATGAAAATTATAAGTTTTCATAATTTAGTTTTGTCCAAATGTTATGTCCTGAATTATCAGTTTGTGCCTTCATCAGAAAGTGTGATATATTTTTAAGTAAATAGTTATTAATATCAGAAAATTGAATTGTCTAAATTATTAATTAATTGTTCTTTAGAAAAATATTTAAATATAATTATAAATAGTGAGTGCCTTCATTTTTAAAATAAATTATGTTTTATATTGATAATATTTTTATTTGGTAGATTATTTATTTATTATTAATTACTAAATTGTTTATTTCATTTCCTACTATTAGAGAATTGTAAGCTATCTTTGATTTTAAAAACTCGGTGAGTTTTTCTTTTCTTTGTGCAATTTTTATTAATTTTGTTATGAGTGTTCATTCTTTTTTTAATGAAATAGACTTGTGTTCACCCTTTTAAATTACGTTGTGTGACTTCATGCGTGATGATATAGATGTCTTGTGTATACTTTGCAATTGCAATATTCATAGTGAATGTTTTCATTTTTAAAATGAATTGTTTTATTCTTGATAATCTGTATATTTAGTAAATAATTCATTTATTGTTAATTACTAAATTGTTTATTTAATCTCCTACTATTTATAAATTGTAAGTTGCCTTTGATTTAAAAGCTCATAGAGTGGTTTTCTCTTTAAATCGATCATGATTATGGATATATATTATTATCTATTTAATATTTATCTGTGATAGTTATCACAATTTTCAATATTCAAAGTTGTATAATTGAATTACATATTTTCTCTGGGATTATTTAGAATGTTCTTGCACGAAATAAATCAACGTGAGTGTTTTAACCTTTTAACAAATTATATTTATATTTAATTATTGTTCAGGTTTATTTATTGTTCATGCACATTAATTATTGTTCATGTTCAAATATATTAAATACAAATTGAATAGTCCTGTGAGTGTTTTATTTATCATAAGCATATCGACGAAATAGTACACGTCATGTTAATAACATAATTCATGTTACTGAAATTACTAAGAAAATATCGTTATACTGTAATATTATTACACTGTTTGCATTATTATACTGTTTACACCGTAATATTATTTACATTGTCATTGTTATAGTGACTGCATTATCCCAATAATCTAGATAACATGAACATTAGACAACTTACAATGAGATTGGAGAAATTAATAGGGGAGATGGTGTCGGTATTTTAGATGGACCTAGGATATAGACTGTGAAGTTTTGCTGCAGAAATTCTCGAGGAATGACTGACATCCCATATGTTTACTGTTTTTACATTTATATTGTTCACTGTTACTAACTACCTAGCAGTAAGGTCTGATTTAGTGCCAGGAAACTGGTCGTGGTCCCGGGTATGTACGGGTGATTAGTATTTACATTTGCATCTTTTACCTCACATTTTCATATTTATTTGAATAAAATTCTATTGATTATTGTTCTTCTCTTTATTTTTAGGTCCATGGCTTGAGATGAAGAAGAAGACCAAAAGTCCCATTTATTTGAGGATTTTAAAGTCAAAGAAAAAAATCCAACACTTGAACTAGATCTGCTGATGCTACAAGAGTAAAATGTCAACCCCTACAGTACCTACAAGTAGTCAAAGACAGAGACAGTCTGGTGGAGATGACCCTGGCGTAGAGGCGCCAGGAAGTACAAGTAGTCAAAGACAGAGACAGTCTGGTGGAGATGACCCTAGCGTAGAGGTGCCAGGAAGGCCGCATTTTCGCGGCAGGGCCACGAAAACGCTGCCCTGCGAGCGCCTATGCGCCAGAGGTTTATGTCACTTCTTGTCCCCTATAATGCCATGACTCCTGTACCTATAAATACCCTCTTGTTTCCAGAGAAGAGTATATTCAGAGTTAGAGAACTTATGTTATTTTGTTTTAGGAGTTTCTTTAGTTTACTTGTATTTCTTTCCTTGTTCTTAGCTTTAGACCAGAAATTAGAGAGAGAGTGAGAGTTGTATCTTGAAGGTGACAATCAAATACAAGTCTACTTCTTCTTCTTCTTGTTTTTCGTCTTTACTTGCTTTATTTTACTTGCAACTAGTGTCATATGTTTACTCTCCTTGTATCTTCTCTTTTGTTTTCATTTACTACGTCAAGCTAACTTCTTTATAGCATGTCTAACTAATTACTAACCCACTAATCTCTAGTAATTTGATTGACAACCCAAATGAATCAATAAGTATCAAACAGGTCTTGTGCAAGGAAGAGCTATGATATCTTACGATGAAGGTTATAACTCTAACTTACTAACAAGTAGACACATTTTCATACTTCATGCTTAACTCATAAGTTTTTCATGATTTATAGATTTGTTAACTCTACTTGTTTTTGTAAATTAATGAAACTCCATTCAACCTTGCCGATACCATTAGTGCACTTGTTTCTTCCTCCATGCTCGCCTTCAAATGGATCTTGATGGAGGAATGTTCAAGTTTTTCCGTGTAAAGTAGAGTGATGGGAGGAACTTTCATTCTATCTACCACGTGAAAAATTCTTACACACAAGGTTTGTAATTGCCTATGATTCACTATGAGGCTATGTCTTCAAGAAGCTAAAGTTTAGTGGGAGCACTTAGTAGAAGGTTAGTCATGCATTTTCCATCTCTAAAATACAAAACACTTTTTCAACGTCACAACATTTCAAACCATTTCTACAATTTTTCTTGTTTTTCTTTCTTCATTCATAAAACAAAGAAAACTTTAAAATGAATAGAAAAATCACACATCACACTTCTATCGCCTCCCCTCCTTTAGGATATGACCCGTATAACCACTTTGCTATACGGTAGAATCGAGGAAGCTACATCACCATTCACTCACTTTTTATCCATTTTATGCGACGCTTTCTGACGATCAAATTTTGGCACCGTTACTGAGAAGGGGAAACGATTTTTCTTATTCTTACTAAAGAGTTTTCTTTGTTTTTGTGTAGAAGTAGTCAAAGAATTAATTGTTGTAGTGGACCTACACTTTGCTTGAAAAAGAAGAGCACATTTGCCCTCAGAAAAGCCGCCCACGCGTGCCTTTTCTGATTGAAGTACTCACAAAACTTTTTCTATAGGGTTGCTGAAATTGCGTAAATTACTTTCTGCAAGTATTAGTTTCTTGTATGCCTCACCCATAAGCTTTTAATAACTCAACAAAAATTCACTTGTTGTTAAATAAAAAGTGGATTAGATTTTTGCATTTAGAGCACGTGTCTATTTCAGTTGATTTCAATTTTTGTTGAAGAGTGTTGGAGAAAGGTACGTGTGCATCTCATTAGAATAGGACTAACATTTTAGAGTGATTTATTGCTTTGAGTGTTATCTTGCTATTTGCACACTTGCATAAAAGTTGACTTAAAGGGCAAATCCCAATAAAAAGATAAGGTTGGGAAGTCATTATCCTTTGTTAGCCCAAAAATCATCTCCCAGTTCACTCATAATCCCAAGCCTAACTAAAATTTAATAGACGTTGGACCCTAGGGACTCTCATTAAGAAATTAACCGGGGGTAAAAATTATAAGAATCATACTCCTGTAAAATCAGTGTCTAAGAAAAGAGGATTGAGAGGTTAAACCTCAAAAACTCCATGGTTTGGCATAATTAAGGCCCGAGGCTCACGCCTGGATACCTCCCCCCGAGTTTTACCCTTCCTGGCCGATTAGCTGGTGGTCTGATTCCTGAAACAACCTCCCCCGGTAGTCCACCAGTTAGGAATCATCTAGGTCCAGGTACCTTAGACTAGGCTTGGTGGTTATTTTTCTTTCTTTTATTCTTTTTTGATTGTTTTGTTGTTTATATTTGTTTGTGGTGTGCTGCATGGAGGAGTGGTTGAGAGATCCAGTCACGTCCAGATTAACCTGAAACACTTCTCTTCCACTTCATTCAAAGCCAGTGATGGCGTCGCTACAGGATAGATTTTACCCCATCAGGACATCATTTCCATCTTGTATAAAACTTCCTGAAGCAAATGACAATAATTTTGAGTTGAAACCACAATTCATTAACACTCTCCCAAATTTCATGGTATGAAACCAGAGGATGCGTACTTCTTCGTTGAGGAATTGAAGAAGTATGCCTCATGATGCGAATTCCTCAGCTAGGAGACGACGCCGTAAACTTGCGTTTCATTCCTTTTTCCTCCCTAAAAGATCTAGCTAAAAATGGTTGTACACCTTAGTTGTAGACTCTGTCACAATGTGGAATGATTTTGTCAAGATTTTCTTGAAGAAATTTTATCCAATCCACAAGACAGCTCTCATCAGAAAAACATCATGCAATTTTAAGTAAGAACAGAATGAATCATTCTGAAGATACTTTGAGAAATTCAAAAATCTCCTAACCCAATGCCCTCATCACGGTATAGAGAAGTGGAGTCAGTGCCAGATTCTCTATGATAGTTTAGACTATCAAGCAAAAACTTTGTTAGAAACTATGTGCCAAGGGGGATTCTTGCAAAAGAATGAAAATCTGGGTTGGGACCTATTTGAAAATTTAGTAGAGAAAACCCTCCAATGAGAGCCACCTCTAAGAAGCCAAGAAATTCACAATTTATAACTTCTAAAGGAGGGCTCCTATCCATAGAATCATTTATAGCTACTGAAAGATTGCCACTCTGATGAGAAGAATAGAAGTTTTAGAAACAAAAGAGCCAGCCAAGATCAACCAAATCAACCCACCACAGATTTACAATCCGGGTTATTCATATTGTCAGGCACAAAATCATGTTTTCAGAGATGTTCAATTTTTCAAGCTCATCAAGTACTGTCGGAACACATAAATACAACCTACTCAAGGCCGCCAAATAATCCCTACTCGCAGACATACAATGCCGGTTGGAGAAATCACCTAAATTTCTCTTGGAGCCAGAACAACTCTCCCAGGCCCAACTTCCCCAACAATGTTCACCATCCAAATCATCAATCAAACTTTTCCAATCAAGCGTCATCTTCTTCTTTCCAAAACTCACCAACCGAGAAAAAACTCAGTGAATTGGAGATGAGTATGGAGGCATTTCTGAAGTCCCAAAAATCGCCTTCATGCAAAACCAGGACAGATGTTGAACAACCATACACAGGCCATATCTAGATTGGAAGTTCAGGTGAGTCAGTTAGCAAGTTCTCTAAGTGAAAGGTCCAAGGGTAATTTACCTAGTCAACAGCTAGTCAATCCTAAGTATTCCAGTTAAGCTTATGAAGTTCAAGATTCTCAGATCAACCAGTGTAATGTTGTTCTTACACTTAGATCAGAAAAGAAGGTGGACAATCAAGTCTCTAAGCCAAAAAGTCCAATCTAAATTGATCCTACTACTCCTCCACATCTGCTAGCTCATCTCAGTCTGCTCCACAACATCTGACAAAGACACAGCTACTGATCAAGTTCATAAGCGTATAGCACCATTTCCAAATGGGCTTAGGAGCAACAATAAGAATATGCACATAGAAAAGACACTCGAGAAGTTCAATCAGGTCAAATTGGATGTGCTTCTTCTTGACGCAATCCAACAAGTTCCAGCATATGCTAAGTTCCTTGAGGATATGTATACTAAGAAGAGAGAGACGAATGTGCCAAAGAAAGTATTCTTAGCAACTAACATAAGTGAACTTCTGTCCGGTCCTATTCCGGTTAGATACAAAGATTCTGGATATCCCACATTTCTTGCACCATAGGACAAATAGATATTATCAGAGCACTTCTTGACCTGAGAGCAAATATCATCTTGCTACCTCTTTCATTATACTAGCAACTTGGGTTGGCCGAGTTGTGTCTAACTTGAGTAACCATTTAGTTAGTTGATCAATGTGTGAAAGTCTACAAAAGGGAAATCATAAATGTCCTTATTTGAGTCGAAAATTTTATCTACCTCATTGATTTCATCATGCTCGAGACCCAACCTATGTCAAATTTAAGGTCTCAAACTCCTATCATCTTAGGGCGTCCGTTCCTAACCACTGCCAATGCAATAATAAACTGTAGGAACGGGTCCAGAGATTGACCTTCAGGGATATGACCATGGAGGTCAATATTTTTAACCTAGAAAAACAACCCAAGGATATGGACGATCAGACTTTTGAGATAAACTCCATTGAAAATCTGATAAGTGAGCATGAAGAGAATATGGAGCTAGACACTAGAGCGAGTTTAATTTGGAGTCTGAGGATTTCAATTTAGATCAAATCATTGGGTCAACTGTGGTTGGGCATCAAGCCCAAATGTACCAATTCCCAAATCCGAACTTCAAATTCTTCCTTCCAATGAATCCACTCCTTCCTTAGAATTGAAATCTTTGCCGGAACACCTTACGTCTACCTACTTAGGTGAAAAAGAAACCCTACTAGTTATCATAACATCCCATCTGACTGGAGAACAAGAGGAAAGCTTGATGTCTGTTCTGAGAAAACATAAAGAGTCAATTGGATGGACAATAAACGACATCAAGGGATAAGTCCAGCGATAGTGCAACACAGGATACATTTGAACGATGATGCAACTCCGAAGAGAGACCACATCGTAGGCTAAATTCGATCATGCAAAATGCTGTGCGAATAGAAATTCTAAAACTAATGGATAATGGGATCATTTATCCCATTTCTGATTGTCAATAGGTTCGTCCTGTCCACGCTGTCCCCAAGAAAGCTGGCTTTATAGTAGTGAAAATGAGAACAAAGAATTAGTACAAACACGACCCTCACCAAGATTCGTGTTTGTATTGATTATCGAAAACTGAATGTTGCTACTCGTAAAGATCATTTTCCACTTCCCTTCATCGATCAAATGCTCCAACGATTAGCTGGTCACGAGTACTACTGTTTTGTAGATGGTTACTCGGGGTATAATCAGATTCTTATCGCTATAGAGGATCAGGAGAAGACAACGTTCACCTGTCCATTTGGAACCTTTGCTTACTGATGCATGCCCTTTGGATTATGCAACGCTCCCGCGACATTCCAATGATGTATGCTTAGTCTATTTTTCGATATGGTGGAATGATTTTTAGAGATTTTCATGGATGATTTCTCCACCTACGAGGATTCATTCAACCAATGTCTTCATCACTTAAGAGTTAGTTCTCCAACGATGCACGAAAAAGAACTTAACTCTAAATTGGGAAAAATATCATTTCATGGTGAGACAGGGGATTATCTTAGGCCATGAAATATTGAGGAAAGGGATCGAGTTGACAAGGCCAAGATAGAAGTGATAGCTAAGCTACCGACCCCCAAATGCATTAAAGATATCTGATCTTTTCTAAGACATGCTGAGTTCTACCGACGGTTCATTAAGGATTTTAGCATAATTATTAGACCCTTAACCAACTTGCTCGCGAAGGACATGTCCTTTAATTTTGACGACGAATGTTTTAAATAAGAAGAAAAGCTTAAGCAAGAACTTATCTCTGCACCCATCATTTCTGCTCCACACTGGACTAAACCATTTGAGATTATGTGTGACACCTCTGACCTTGTCATCGGCGATGTCCTATGACAGCGCATCGATAATAGGCAGCACATGATCTACTATTCGAGTAGGACACTAAATGATGCACAACAAAACTACACTACTACAGAGGAAAAAAATTTAGCCGTAGTGCTCTTGTTAGAGAAGTTTCGTCCTTATTTATTAGGGTCAAAAACCACAGTATTTACGGACCACTCCGAGTTGAGATACCTCATGACAAAGAAGGATACAAAAGCACAACTCATTCGATGGATCCTTCTTTTACAAGAATTCGCGAGAGATTCGGGACAAGAAATGTGTGGAGAATATCGTGGCCGACCATTTATCTAGAATTCCCAATGCACCTATTAAGAAATTCCGATCAACGAGGATATTTCCTTAGTGAACACAACCTAGCTATTTTTTAGGAACCCTGGTATGTGGATATATTCAATTATCTTGCCATGGGCAAGTACCTTCTGAATGAACGAAGCAAGATGATATCGCTTCTTCGCCTAAGTATGGTTCTTCTTTTGAGAAGAACCATACCATTTTAAGTATTGTTCAGATCAAATCATCAGATGGTGTGTACCAGAGAAAGAGCATTGGAGTGTGTTAACATTCTGCCAGACTTGCTTACGGTGAACACTTTGGTCCCCACAAAATCACAGAGAAAGTCTTACAGAGTGGGTTCTACTGGCCCACTTTGTTCAAAGACTCGTTCAACTTTTGCAAGTCATGACTGAATTGTGAAATGACTAGGAGAATCACAAAGCGAGATATGATGCCCTTGACCCTACTTTGGAAGTTGAAATTTTTGATGTTTGAGGCATCGATTTCATGGGGCATCGATTCCAAATTCATTTAGCAACCAATGCACCTTGGTTGCGGTGGACTATGTTTCGAAATGGGTAGAGGTCGTATCAACCAAAACGAATGACAACATGGTTGCTGTCAAATTTCGAAAGGAAACATATTCTCTCATTTTGGCACCCCGCGTGTGATAATTAGTGACAATGGATCTCATTTCTGCAATAGGGATTTCAAAGCCCTAATGTGTAAATATTCTATCACTCACAAATTATTCATAGCATATCATCTCCAAACTAATGGGCAGGTTAAGGTAACCAACAGACAGATCAAATTCATTTTGGAGAAAATTGTCGGTAAAATAGGAAATAGTGTCCACCATGCTAATAGA
>JAVJIF010022858.1:17500-55348 GCA_038442645.1 Agave tequilana
TACTCTCCTTGCATATTCTCTTTTGTTTTCATTTACCATGTCTAGCTAACTTCTTTATAACATGGCTAACTAGCTACTAACTCACTAATCTCTAGTAACTTGATTGACAACCCAAATGAATCAATAAGTATCAAATAAGTCTTGTGCAAGTAAGAGCTATGATATTTTACGATGAGGGTTCAAACTCTAACTTACTAACAAGTAGACTCATTTTCATACTTCATACTTAACTCATTAGTATTTGATGATTTATAGAATTTGTTAACTTTACTTGTTTTTGTAAGTTAGTGAAACTCGCATTCAATCTTGCCAATACTAATAATGCACTTGTTTCTTCCTCCATGCTCGCCTTCAAATGGATCTTGATGGAGGAATGTTCAAGTTTTGCCGTGTAAAGTAGGGTGATGGGAGGAACTTTCATTCGAGCTGCCACGTGAAAAGTACTTGCACATAAGATTTGTGATTGCCTATGATCCATTGTGAGGTTATGTCTTCAAGAAGCTAGATATTAGTGGGAGCACTTAGTAGAAGGTTAGTTTTTCATCTCTAAAATACAAAACACTTTTCCAACATCAAAACATTTCAAAGCATTTCTACAATTTTTCTTGTTTTTCTTTCTATTCATTTTTATAACAAAGAAAACTTTAAAACGAATAAAAAAAATGGCACATCACGCTTCTATCGCCCCCCCCCCCCCTCCTTGTAGATACGACCCGTATAACCGCTTTGCTATTACAATAGAATCGAGGAAGTTACAACACCATTCACTCACTTTTTAGCCATTTTTGTGCAACGCTTTCCGACGATCAACGGGACCCACCTAAATACAGCACCCATCTCCATCTGTCAATTTCAAATAATATAGGACCCCAATTAGCATGTATAGTAGGAATAATATGAGATGTGTTTTACTGCATGTGAAAATTGGTGTTCGCTAACATAATTAATAATAATAAACCTTCCATTATGCAATGTAGATTGGTATATATTCACTTAATTATATTTACAAGCACAACACCAGACTCGTGATTTATCACAGATTGACTATATTGCTGTTTATTTATGTATTATATGTTATTGTACTGATAATATACTTGAAATGTATGGATGGTTATTATATTATGCTAACACATTTAATAATAACAAAAAATGATAAAAATCCTGATGATATATGATTTTATTACAGATTAGTCACATTACTACTTAATTATGTATTGTATGTTACTGTACTTATATATAATTAAAATATATTATTTATTATTATATTAATTATACTACTTTCATCATTTTACCACTCATTAGATCGTTTTCTGACGATCCTGAATTTGCATGTTCAGATCCATGGATTATTTTATTCTGCTGATCAAGATTGTACGTAATACGAGAAACTTACAGAGCAATGGTAGAAGTTTAGAGTTTCTTTTTCTTGATTATCTGATCTTAGTATTATTCATACTTTACTCTTATTCTTGTTGAATTTACTTGACTCATTATTTGTTCTATTAATTATTCATGAAATAATGTATCTTTGTATAAAAATTTATATGTTATATTGCAGCGGTTATCTTGTCATCTAACTTGCTCAGATTACATTAGGCTTAGCTTGTATATATGAGGCATTCTCCTCGCGTATATACGTCACTGACTCGTCGCATGCCGTTTTCACATATTTTGAGAAACAGGGCATGACATGATTTTCTTGGTATTAGATCTTAGCCAGTTCGACTTGCGCTTTTCACAAGAATGACTTAATTCTTACCTATGATCTGAGACAAATTATTTACAGTGCAATATATTGACACATATTCACACAGCGATATTGAGTCACTTGAAAATCGATCATTCTTCTTTTGAAAACTCATCTCCTGATTTTTTATGTTCCTGATTCAAACTTTTCTTTCAGGGCGATCTGATTTTCTTCTTGATCTCAATTTTATCCCGATTCTATTTTCGATTTTGGGTTCTCAATATTGGCCACTCAATATCAAAATCGGTGACAAAAATCAGAATAGCGCAGCAGAATCGTGGTGCCACTAAGAAGTAATGTGAGATCGAGAAGATGTCATTCGCAATCGATCGTTCTTCCTTTGAATCCCATCTTATCGCATATATGCGTCGCCGACTCTCGTCATGTGTCGTTTCCGTATATTTTGGGAAGCAGAGCGTGACAACTTATGCAAACCCTCCAAAGATAGAATCCTGAGGTTAGGAAAGGCGAGCCTATATCTTTCTTCCGTTTCCTCCAATGTTGCTTCCAAAATCACATGCTCCATATTTGCGCAATTAACCAAACATAGAAATCTGTAGATACATTGATCCCAAAGCATTTAATCTTCCTTCTAAACAGTCCAAAGTATCAATAAGCCAATCTTGATGAAAACATTTTTTTACCATGGAGAAATCCAGGTTCAATAAACTGACTAGGGTTTGTAGCAATTCAGTAGATTCTGAAATGAAGAAATACTTCAAGTCTAAGAGATATTTTAGCTCCTTAGGAAGGATACACGTACCAAAATATGACGGATTGAGATACTCTAATTTTTCCAGATTGCATAACTCAATTGGGAGAACTTCTATACTTCAACAACAAGATAGATCCAAGTATTTCAGTGCATAGAAATCTTTGATAATTCCCATTCCATTACCCGAAAGATCAAAGCTCCCTCGGAGCACCATGTTCTTTCATCCTGAGGTGCTTCCTTCATGTGAAGTAGGGCAAGAGCTATCCATCTTTTCTCATTTGCCCCACAATCGCGCGTGATCCATAATGCCATGCCCCTGATAACGTCCTGAAGCTTCACTTGATCACCCCTCAATGTAAATGAGTTAGCATCAATGCAGTCCAATAAACATGCTTTTTGAAGGCATCGATTATAGCGTATCCTTTGTTACAAGCCTCTTGTATATCATCAAACTCTTGCAATAAACCATGTTCAATCCAGCATTCTATCTCAACCTCTTTCAAAATTTTGTAATCTTCAGGCCACTAGGCACAATGCAAAAAGCATTCTTTTTCCATAGGATTCTTCAAATAGTCGTGACTAAATTTTAGAAGCGGGAAAGGGTCAACCATACCTGAGATTTTTGAAAGCTTTGAGGCACGAAGCAATCTGAGAGCATTCCCCACACTAAAACAGTCTGATTTTTTGGGACATGGCCCTACCGATGGTGATGAGAGCCAGTGGAAGGCCATCACACTCGTCAGCAACTCTGTCTGCAAGTTCCCCTATTACAGTATTAGAGTCGATGGCATCTCCTCCAACTCTCTCGAAACAGAAGCTGTGCAGCCTCATGGCTCAAGCACTCCACCTTGAAACTCCTCTGGATGTCCATGTTGTGACACACTTGTTGAAACCACATCGTCAAGATCAGCTTGCGCTTGTACTGGCCTTCATAGGCGCCGAGAGGAAATGGAACAGAGACTTGCTTGAGCTCCAGGGGCTCCCACAGGTCATCTAACAGCAGCAAGAAACTCTTGTTACTGAGATGGTTGAAGATTTGTTCCCCATTGCCTATGCCCAATTTTTGCACCAAAGCCTTTGAATCTTTTCAACCGTGCAGTCTGTGGAAGCCACCAGAAAAATCACATGATAAAAACCGAAGATCAATCTTTGACCAGCGAGTTGTTGATGGGTTCAAGGAGTGTGGCCTTTCCGACGCCGCCCATACCCCATAGCCCGAGCGCACCCTGTGCATCGTCTCTGAGAAAATCAAGCACCAACTTCGGTTTGATCCAATTTCATATCCACTACCTTGTGATCGACTTGCGCGATGTAACGCAAGTGCTTTAACACATAATCCCTCAGTAAACCCCAGGTATTGCTGAAGACCAAGGAAAGGTGCTCGCCATACCACTGGCTTCAGCTGGTTAAGGGTAGAAATTTGACGAGGAAGAGAGAGCATATAGAGCAAATGTACTGGGGAAAAAGTCATCTATTCCTAATATTAGTATTCTCAATTTATTATTATTGTGTTTGACTTCTACCTCTTAAATTATTTAGGTTCTGTTTGCCTAAAAGGTTTCAAAAAAGTCGCAAGTTGAGATTTCTGTGTAGCCTGTAATATTTTGGCTCCATGTCTCTCTACAGAGATCAAAAATAAATCTCAGAAAGCAATCTAGGAGAGGAATCAAATAGTATATTAGTTTGATAGGGTTAACAAGCTATAAAGCTTCAGATTTGCAAGATTTCTGCAAAAAGAGGAGCTGATGACGCAGTGTGTCTCTAATAGAAATCTCGATGGGCTCACTACCTACACCAAAACTAGCTAGAGGAGGAGGGAGATGCCAAAGGTGGTGGTGATGATGAAGATAGTATGTGCTCCTGAATGAGGGAGTTGAACTCTCAGGCAAATAATTGTAATTCACAACATAGGATGCAGGAAAAGTAAAAGTCCGATTACGATATCAAGTGACAACATGCATAGAGCCTGAGACTTGCCTGGGCTTGTAACTGTCACTATATTGTGAACGCGACTATTGGCACCTTCGGATCCTTGTCAAAAGATTTCCATGATGATGACCTGAAATAAACTCAATTCAGAATCAAACTGTTTCCCGATTAGTTAGGGTTTTAAGTTATACACACATATTATCCCTTAACAAACAACATTTACATGCAATGTGTGGCTTTGCTGATAGATCAAATTATATTAACATAAAACTGTAGTTTCACATGCAAAACTGTGTGAGAAGACATATACTACAATTTCGTCTATAATCATGCAACAAAATGATGTAAACCTCAGAAGCTTCATTTTAGTCAATTTTATGATTTTTCTCTTGTTTTGCTCATAAGACAAATTTCCATGTATGCTATCGACATGATCAAACCACTAGTCGAGCATAGGTAACCACTAACAGCAGAAACCATATGAGGAAAACCAGTGGGGAATGAACGGAGAAAAAAAGAGAGCCACATTTGATGTTTTGAGCTACAGGCGCTGATAACAAAAATTCAATCAGATCAACCAGTAAAAATCGAGAAGACTAATCAATTATCAGGCAGAGTCACCTATTTCTACTCGAAACAACAGGCTAATATACCATAGAAATACAACCAATATTGTATATTATCCAGACTAGTGGGCAAAGAAAAGCTGTAATGAATGAATGAGAAGGTTGTGTTAGACAGTGAAAAAGTACAACTTCAAAGTTAAAGAGGAACCAGATCTCCCTAGTAATGGCTGAGACGATCAGAAATCTGAATACATCGACAGAAGAGTGGTTCACATTAAGAATATGATGATGATGATGCATGCTTGACACAAACTCTCAGCAAATCTATCAGGGTTCCTCACATCATCCTGAAATAAGACACAACAAGTAGAATTAATACTACAAAGTCTTATCTATAATCACGTAATAAAATGATAAACATCTAACTATATAAATACCAGAGAAGTTTCTTTTAATTCATTTTTCTGAAATCTTTTTCCTGCTTTTGCATGAACATTAGTGATTGCGCGCATATACCATCAACATGATCAAACTGCCGACATAAGACAAAGGAGGGAAGTGACTGAATAGAGAGTGAAGCCACATCTGATGTTTGAGTTAAAATCTTAAGGAGACCAGTTTGTTTGAGAAAGCCAATCAATTGTTTAAGAGAGGATATTAATTAAAAGTTAAACGAGATCAGGGGGCACACACACACACACACACAGAGAAACGCCCCAGCGTGCGCACATACAACTAAAAACCAAACTTTCCTAGGGAATCCATGAACAAAGCCTGGGAATCGGTGATTGCAGTCAACGACCTGCAGTACATGGACAGGGAGATTAGATAGTTGCCATCCTATGAATTATTACAGAATTTTGAAGTGTATAAACGGGGATTTCAGTGCTTAGAAACATCAACAGGAATCTAACAATCAGAAGTGTAAGAACTGAAAGCAATGGACAAATTTGGGAATTTAATATGTTATCTTAAAAAGTAATTCTAATGGCATGTGCATCTACAGTGAGATAACCAAACAAGTGTAGAAGTGAAAGTTAAAAAGAGAGGAAGGGCGAAGTAGGTACCATTGTGTCCATCGTGGCACGAATAAAGGTTGGAGAAAAGTTCTAAGGTCATGCTCCAATTCCAAGCTCTCTAACCATTCTTTCTCACCATCTATTGTCCTTATATTGCTAAGGAAGGGAGGTCAGTGAAATGGAAGCTCCCAAGCTTTGCACATTGGATTACTTGTAAATATTCCAATGAAGGAAAAGTTAATGCAAGATGGCAAATGCTGGTCAAGCTCTCATCATATAGCTCGAAGATAGAAACCTCAGATTAGGAAAGGCAGGCCTATGCATTTCTTCGACCTCCCCTGCTTCTTCCAAAACCACATGCTCCATATTTTCACAAAACGCCAAAATAAATGCTCAAGGCATGGTAAATTCACAACCCTAGCAACATGATTCAATTCATGACAACTGTGGATATTCACAACACGGAGCTTTGGAAGCACGTACTCTGCTTCCACTCTCTTCCATATAATTTCTTTTAAGCCTGGCAGCTTATACAGTCCCAAATTATCAAGAGACAAATGATTTTTTTGTTGATCAATAACTCCTCAAGGATTGAACTACACTGCAAAATTTCCAAATTATCAAACTTTGAGTTCATGTGTGGGCTCCCAATAACGTCATGTGACAGTAGCCAGAGAGTCAATCCTTCAATTCCTTGTATATTGAGAGTCCTAACTGGTATGCCAGATAGGTGAACAAGCTTTTGAAGCTCTGGAACTGTAGACACATTTATCCCAGACCTTTCAAGCGTTCCTCCAGACAATCCAAATTATCAATAACCGAGCTTTGCGAAATGAGTACATTTCTAATGAATAAATCTATCACCAACAAATTGACTAGGTTTGGTAGATGGGTACTACAGAGATATCAGTATCCCAAGCAAGCAAGTATTTCAAGTTTATGAGATTTTTTAGCTCCTCAGGAAAGGAAGAGATGCATGTATTCGAGATGGGTACTCCAGGACCTTCACATTGTGATCAACTTGCATGATATGCCACAGGTGCTTGAACACATAATCCCTCAGTAAACCCCAAGGTATTGTTGATGATCAAGAAAAAGGAGCTTGTTGCGCATGACGCAACAACCAATGAGGAATCCACCAATAGAGATAGATACAGCGGATAAGTACCCACACGACAAGAACAGAGAAACAAGAGAGAAAACAAGCCAACACAATATTTAACGAGGTTTGGCAATTTGCCTACATCCTCGGGGCAAGGGAGAGAGAAATTTTATTGATTCAACAATCAATACAAGGGAATACCAGAGAGATATTTTCAGGGATACAATTCATGAGGGCTTTAACCCATATTTTTAGCCAGAGAGTCACAGGGATTTAGGAAACCCCGATTGGATTCGACCCCAAACAGAAAAGGAGTCCAAATCCTGAAAGGAGAACAGAACGCGTCTGTCGGTCAACCGGCCAGTCGACCGACCCTTGTCCTCGGTCGACCGTCCTGGTCGACCAAGACCAACCGAGAGTTGGGCCTTTCAGTCGGTCGACCATGCCGGTCGACCGTTCATTTGCCACGGTCGACAAGGCGGTTGACTGGGCTACCCTGTGCACGTTTGTGCACACTGGTCGACCGAGCAGTCAACCGGATTCTGTTCTGCCCTGCAACAAGTTTCGTTCTCGCTCCTTTTAGCTTCTGGTCTCTGTGCTATTTTCCTGATGAGTTTAAGAAACTCTTTTGATATTCTTTTATCTCCTCTCTCTACAATTCTCCACCTCGTGAAGATTTTTCAAATCTGAGCCGAACTCCAACGAACACCTGTGAAATCGAAACATGATCTCGGCGAAATCGACACACGATCTCGGCTTCGCTTGAGCGCTCTGAACGAAATCGATACACGTTCTCGACTTGGCCAACAGACGAAACCGGTTCCTTCAAAATGAATCGCTAACACACATACAATTGATTTCCACTGATCTCACCAGATCCAAATTGAGTTTGTCGTTGCCACCTGCAACTCTCACCAAACTCCAATATCAATTGTAAACTTTCAACTTCAGCTCAGATATCAAACGGAATGCACCATACATGCCCTCCCATCACTTCACCGACGAGAAACACCATGTGAGTCGATCATCGAACGTGTCTACAACTTGGCAACTACATGAAACTCTATTCCAAATGACCTCAAGAAGAACTCATCCGAAGCCAACACTGACTCTCCTACTGACTGGCTCTCTTCAGTTCACATGCCTTCAAGACGGTCCAACCAAGTCTGAGTAGAGCAGACCAAACACCATCATTGGCTTCAACAAACTGGATGCACCCCCTCTTATGCACGCTCAACTATCTTCACACCAGAAGATTAAACATTCATTGAGATCAGAACACTTCACCTCTACGTGAAGTCCAACTCTTCACCTCTACGTGAAGTCCTAATTAGCTTCTCGAGAACCCAAATATACCATATAACTTCATACGGGTTGCATCACCAAATGGCTGCGCCTTTACGGCTGTCTACGTACCTTACCCAAGGGATCAAGCCAACCGTAGTTTATTTAAATGAGCTCCATCAAGCTCAAGCACTTGTGACTAAATCTTCAGCAGTGATCCTAACTGGCTGAGTCATATGAGCCTCCTTAGTACCATCATGGAGAACAACGGCCTTCAACTTGAGCTTGTTGCGATCACATGCTTGAGATTCATACTTCTTCACCCACTTTCGTGATTTTATCTTGATTGTAATTGCTGCAAATAATTCGACATTCTCATCAATGTCTTCAACCTGTTCAGCATCAAAACTGGCTACATGATCTTCACCCGGTGCCACATCCGGTGAGGTCCTCACTGATACCGAACCAACTGGAGATGATGGAGTAGCATCAACCTCCACCACTGCGATACTTCCTTGGTCTTCGTCCTCTCCACCTGCTGAGAGGCAGTAGACTTCAACAGAGAAGTCTCATCAAATGTGACATGCTGACTCAACACGATCTTCTTATTTTCGGGGTCCTATAACCTATAGCCTTTCATGTTTCTTTTAACATCCAAAACACAAACTTCTTTGCTCGCGGATTCACCTTGCCATCTTTGGCACTAAAGTAGGCCAGACTTCCAATACCCGCAGCAAACCATGATCTTGAGCAGCTTTTCAGACCAAACTTTCAGAAGAGTTTTACCTCCTATCGCAGTCGATGACAATTCATTTATGAGATGGCTAGTATATACAATTGGCTCAGCTCAAAACAATTTGTTAATCATGCATTAGACAACAAACACCGAGCCTTCTCCAGCAAGAAACGGTTTATCTTCTTAGCCAACTCATATAATCCATTTGTGAAGTGAGTACCAATACCAGTGTTCTGACCAAATTGTAGGAATTGATTCTTGTATCTTTCAACATTACCAATTTGTACCTCCTTGATCTTCTTACCAATCTGCTTCTCCACATATCATTCCACTTCACCAACATACCTAGGGCTTCATACCTTTGTCTTATGGGAGATATCCAATAATGCCTAGATAAATTATCAATAAAAGAGACAAAGTACCTATGGCCTTCAAGCGATGCAGTCTTAGCAGGTCTCTAAATACTTACGTGAACACAATCAAGTAGACCTTAAGAGTGGTGAGTAGTGGTACTGAATTTCACTTTCTTCTTGTCCAGAACGCCGTGTTCACCCAATTCCATGTTGCAGGTAGATGCACCTTCAATGATCCCTTCTTTGCTGGAGCTTGCAAAGACTTTTCACATCCATGTCCAAGCCTCATCTGCCAAACCTATGTGCAAACATCATCTGAAGAAATAGAAGTCTCCAAATAGTGGTGCTGAATTTCACCTTCTTCTTGTCCAGAACGCCGTGTTCACCCAATTCCATGTTGCAGGTAGATGCACCTTCAAATGATCCCTTCTTTGCTGGAGCTTGCAAAGACTTTTCACATCCATGTCCAAGCCTCATCTGCCAGACCTGTGTGCAAACATCATCTGAAGAAATAGAAGTCTCCACCTGACCGTAACTGTACTACCCTTCAAGCAATAGAGATTGTTCCAACAGACGCCTTTCATAACTACCATTGAGCTTTTGGTCATTTTAAGAACACCAACTCGTATGGATATCACAAGACCCAATGTTTTCAAAGACCAACTGAGATAAGATTCTTTTTGAGTTGAGGCACATACCTCACTCCTCCAATTCTCGTACTATCCCATTAAACATCTTGACACGGACTCTACCCCTATCCCTTTCACATTACACAGATGATCATCACCCATGATCGTGAAACATCTATCTAGTTTCTCAAAACTAGAAAACCAGTCCCTGTTCGGGCACACATGATAGGTAGCTCCTGTATCTAAGATCCACTCAGAATTATCTGAGTAACCAACAGCAGGAGTAGTAACAGAGAAAGAAATACCGATGAGTCTGAATCTGATCCATCCGCCTGTGAAGTACTAGCATGAGTACTGACCACCTGTGCGAGATTTGCCTCAGTCTTCGATTCCTTCTTCTTACCTTTGACCTTCGGACAATCAATCTTCCAGTGCTCTAGCTCCTTATATAAGGCGCACTAGTTCTTCTTTAGATCTCTGAAGCCTGATCTGGACTTCGATCTTCCCTGATCACCTCTGCCCTTCCGATTGGAACTCATGCCTCTTACCGCTAACGCCTCTACTGTTATGCTCCCTGAAGAAGACAATCTGTCATGCCTCCTTACTTCATAATTCACAAGAACAGTAGACACCTCATTGTAGTTAAGTGATTGTCTTCCATTGATCAATGTAAGAGTAAAGGTCTCATGCTCTTCTTCAGGAAGAGAATTCAATAAAATTACCGCCTTATCCTCTTCGTCGATCTTCACATCCACATTAATCAGGTCTGTAAGAAGCTTTGTGTAGCTATTCATGTGTTCATCAACAGAGATTCCCCTCTTCGTCTGGAAACAATAAAGCCTCCTCTTCAACTGTAATCGCGATTCGACGTTTTTCGTCAAATACTTTTTCTCCAGGATCTCCCACAGCTGCCTCACAAATGTTTCATGCAACACATGATACTTGATTCTTGTGTCAAACAAAACCTGATCAAGCCACACGCCGTCCGGTTCTTCTTGTCCTAATCTTCTTCAGTAGTAGAATCACGCTTTTTCTCCAACCGTAGAGTGTTTTTGAGGTTTGGTGTCGTCAATGCATCCATCACCTCACATCTCCACATACCGAAGTTGTTCTTGTCGTCGAACTTCACCACATCAATTCTCAACGGATGTGGATTTACAGATTTTTCTCGTAGATGTACTGTTTTCAGCCATCTTCTCAACTGATTTCTCAAACAATGCGAAAAACAAACGGAGTGAGATTAAATAATATTTACCTCAGGGCAAAACTCTCGAAGAGTTTCCGAAGCGATCTACTCCTACGAATTGATTCCTCGAGCAATCCAAACGTTGTTTTGAGATCGACACACGACCCACAAACAGTCCCAACGTTGCTCCGAGATCGACACACGATCTCCGCCAAACAGCAACCAATGCTCTTGGAATCGACACATGATCCCACAACGAACCTGGGATGCTCTAATACCACTTGTTGCGCGCGAGATAACAACCAATGAGGAATCCATCAATAGAGATAGATGCAGCGGATAAGTACCCACACGACATGAACAGAGAAACAAGAGAGAAAACAAGCCAACACAATATTTAATGAGGTTCGGCGATTTGCCTACGTCCTCGCTGCAAGGGGGAGAGATTTTATTGATTCAACAATCAATACAAAAGAATACCAGAGGGATACTTTCAGAGATACAATTTATGAGGCCTCTAACTGTAGCACCCAGTTCCAGGGATACGTACCCAGATGCGTGTCCCAATTTTTTTACCGTATTATTGCAATTTTCTTCCAGTATTTATTTTTAGGTTGTGATTGCTTATGTTATTTGGTATCGGATCTGGATCCTCAGTCTTAGAGTCAGCCCTGACCTGAACCGGGAGCCCGATACCGGCAACCGCCCGATTTAACCTTTCTGGTAGTCCGATTTGATCGATTTCAGTTTCTAACACTGTTTTCTAATATTTTAGATTTTTCATTATTTTCTAAAAATTTTTAGAATTATTTTGTAAAATCTCCAAAACCGGTGTCGATTGGCATCGCTAACCGGTTCCCAGATTTTTAGTTTTCAAATGGAGTTGAATTTTTAGAAACAGCTTTCACATTACTTCTTAGAATTTCATTTTCTATTTAAATACATTTTTTGAAATTTTTTTAAATTTATCAAAATTTGACCGATTCTGGTGTCGATCGGTATCGCCAGAAGATTTCAGGATTTTTAATTTGAAAACTAGATTGAATTTCTCAAATTTGATTTCACCAGGCATCTTAAAATAATATTTTCTATTTTGAGAATTTTTCGGAACGTTTCTGAGACAGTCAAATTTTACCCTATTAAAATAATAATATTATTTACAGTTCCTTTCTTTTCTTACTTTTTCCTTCTCCACTCCTCTACTTTTTAGTCTCAAGTTATCCTATTAATTTAAATATTTAATTATTAAATAATTTTCCATATTTTTTTCTATTTTCCTTTCCTTTCTTTTCTTTTCTTTCTTTTTTTTCTTCTTTTCTTTTTCTCTTTTCTTCTCCCCATCCCCTGCAACCAAGACCATGCCCTGCCCGACCACTTCCTGCACTGCAACTGCAGCCAGCAGCAGCACATGGGCTGCAACAGCAGCCCATCCCCCCTTTTCTCTCCCATTCTCTCCCTCTCCTTCTCCTTTCTTTTAATTCTCTTCTTTTCTTCCTTTCTCCTCCTTCTCCATCTTCTTCTTCATTTCTCCCACCAACACCAACACCTTCACCCTTCCTCAACCGCCGCCTCCACCACCAAGGCCGCCCACCGCCGGCGCCCCCGCCACACACCCCCCCCCTACTCCCACTTCCTTCATCTCCAAACATCATCTCTTTCTCTTCAATTTCACCAAAACCCACCACCATTAAAACTTCTTCTCCTCCAAAATTCACCACCAACTCCACCAATTCCTCCACTCCAACCACCCCACCACCATCTCTCTCCTCCTCCAACTTCCCAACACCACCAATCACCACCAACCACCACCCAACACCACCTCCTTCAACAACAACAACAACAACATACAACTCCACCTCCCACTCCCTCCCCGGGCTAGGCGTGCCGCCCCCACCTCCGACGGCGCCACCGCCGCCCCAGGGCCGCCGCGGGTGGCTGGCCACCGGCCACCTCCTCCCTCCCTTCTTCTTCTTTTCTTCTTTCTTTCTTCTTCTTTCTTTCTTTTTATTTCTTTCCTTTTTCTTCTTTCCATTTTTACCCTCCCCTTTATCCCCTAATTACCTCACCATATTTTTCAACATACCCCTCTCCTTTATTCTTTCTTTCTTTTTTCCACTTTTGCTTTTTTTTTTTAAAAAATATTTCCAACAAATACTCTCTTTCTCTCTCTCTAACTAATCCTCTCTCTCTCCCCTCTCTTATTCTCTCTAATATATATTTATATATATAATTATATTATATGTATATATATGGTATGGATTAGTAGCTTGCTTGAACGTGTTCGCGGACTTCCCGAATTTTAACTCGGCTCCGATTTTTAGGCAAGTACTTTTCTCGTGTTGTATCATGCTTTACTATCATCGTTACATGCCTAATAACTATTATCCTACTTTTTTATACATGATGCATCGTTATGCAAGTTGATATGCGAGTGATTTCCTAAAATTAACATGTTTTATGAACACCTGTCAGCCATTATTATAATTTGTTGAACCGGTATTATGTTGGGTATGCCTAGATCTGCTCCCGCTTGCTCGGCTTTGCATGGCTAATTAATAGATTAATTTATTATTAATATAGATATGGTTATGAAGAGTTTGAAATGTTTAATTATATTGTTCTCCTGTATCATGTTATATGACCGGATGATTACCTGACATATGATGCTCACATAATACCGACATACTTGACACTTGATATTTGACACCGGCACTTGATATGTTTACTTGACACCTGATCTCTGACACGTGATATTTGACACCGACACTTGGCATGTTGTACTTGACAACCGATCACTGACACTTGATACCGGACATCGGCATTTGATATGTATTACTTGACACCTGATCTCTGACACTTGAAATCTGACACCGGCACTTGATATGTTATACTTGACACCTGATCTCTGACACTTGATATCTGACACCGGTACTTGACATGTTATCACTTGACACCTGATATATGATACTTGATAATTGACATGCTATCACTCACTTGATATGCTATCACCTGGTACTGGTACATTTGACCTGATATTGTGACACCTGACTGGATATTATTACACCGGACACCGGTATTTCTTTGCATATTCATGATTATCACTTTTACAGGGACTTGGCATGATTATTATATTGTTATCAAACATTTGGTACTCCTGAACTCCTGTATACTTGAACCCCTGAAAAAAGGGAGACTCCTGATACTATACTCCTGTTGATCTTCATAATTGAATAACCATGAATATAAGATTACTGTAATACCCTGTGACATTATCACTGAAAATTATAATAATTAGCCAACTTACACCGGATGGGGAAACTGATGAGTACCGATATAGTCTCCATATTTATAATGGTCTTATAGTGTCGCGCGGCCATATACTTGGATTCGGCCTGGAGGCCACCGGGCGCTTCTGTAGGGTGTACTGGTACCCCTATTCCCCTCCCTGCCGTTGTGCCATAAGCCCCTGGGCCTATTCCTGTGGAGAGGTGACATCATATTCCTGTTCGGGCGTACAATAAGTCCCGGTACCTAGCGGTACGTTTCGACTTAGTACCGGATACTCCTTGACCATTGTCCCGGGCATGTACGGGACCCATTCTAAGCATAGTTCGTCGATTCCCATCAGTTTCCAATAACTTACTCTCTGGTCTGTATACTGAGGTATGTGGAATGAGACACATACCGATGTATACAAATCAGATGAGTTTTAATAACATAATAATAACATGCTCCTGATATCTGACTAGCTATACTCTTTATCTATATGCTCATCACTTATACATGTGCTATCTTGTTGGATTACTTGATTGCTTCCATACTGTTTCATTATTATGTTATTGTGAAGGCAAACTCAGGTTACATAAACTCAAATTACAGTGACGTGAGGTGTAAGGTATATATATGAGGATTTTCTTGTTTGGATTATTCTTTCGACATACTAATCTCACGGATCGGTAATGTGGGCTTGTATAACTGATTTTCTTGTAGTTACTTTACTTACTGTCTTATTTTATTTTCATATGTGCTTATATTTCACGATACACCTTTCCTATACACGTGTGCCTGATATGCACATCACTGGCCTTATCATATGTACTCGCGGGTTGCATCTGACAACCCTGAATTCTCATGTCCAGATCTTAGAGACCGGACCTTGGTGGCCTTGTTGTAGCTGGTCAGAGTGCGCAACGGATCCTTCCGTGGCGATCAGAGCGCAGCAGAAGTTTGGACATCACCGTAACTCTTCCTCCCAGCTTTTCTCCTGTTTGGCTCTCGAGGCCCCTTTTGCTGCTCGTGAGAACCTCTCAGCTTTTGTTATGTACTTTTGTATTTTCTGATGAAGTAATATTCATGTAATATTGTATCCCTCTCTGTGATAACCATGTACTTGTACTTTTCTGTTGGAATGTATATTATCACTGTGCTTCCGCCTCTGATTCTTGCATGTACTGATGCTTAGCGTATATACGTGAGGGTATTTCCGACCTGTGTATATACGTCGCAGTGATGTCTCCATAACACGCGAGATCGGGGGGCGTCACACTAACCAATATTTATCTAGAGAGTCCCAGGATTTAGAAAACCTCGATTGAATTTGACCCCAAATAGGAAAAGTCCAAATTCTGAAAGGAGAACAGAACGCGTCAGTTGGCCGACCGTGCGGTCGACCGACCCTTGTCCTCGGTCGACCGTCCCGGTGGACCGGGACCAACCAAGAGTTGTGCCTTTCAGTGGGCCGACCGTGCCGGTCGACCATTCCTTTGCCACGGTCGACCGGGCTACACTGTGCACGTTTGTGCACACCGGTCGACCGGGCGTTCGACCGGTTCTGTTCTGGCCTGCAACAAGTTTCGTTCTCGCTCCTTTTGGCTTCCTCTCTGCGCTATTTTCCTGATGAGTTTAAGAAACTCGTCGGATGTCCTTTTATCTCCTCTCTCTACAGAGCTCGCCATGGCTAATTAAGAACACCATACAGGTCACACACACACACACACACAGAAGAGAGAGAGAGAGAGAGAGAGAGAGAGAGAGAGAGAGAGAGAGTAATCCCCTGAAACACAGTCATCATCATAACAAAGAAAAATTGGGAGCAGGTGAGAAACAACAAGCTAAATGATGAGATCATGAAAATTACTCAAGTAGTGGTCACCCGTGTCTTCCATCTTAACGCCACTTACAGCAATAGCTGTCCTTGGACGTGTCTAGCAATTTAAATTTAAGTCCTTAATTTGATGCCCGTGAGTCCGTGACTGTTCCTTAATTGTTCTACTCTATCCCGAGTCATTTAGGTTGCGTTTGTTACAAAGACTATTCAGATTGTGTTTGGTAGAGTCTTTGGATGCTGGTTCCTCTTATTATTCCTTTCTATTTAGTATTAGTTTTCCAATTTTATTTGGACATGCTTTTATCCAAACTTTTAGAAACTCTTCTGAAACCTGTGCCACATCACCAAGTGAGCAGGAGAGGGCGGGGTCCCATCAGGTATATCACAGTTGATACTGACTCTTAGCATATATATCAGGCTTTATCACATTTTCTTGAAATAAGAAACTGTAATGAGATACTACAAAGTCATCTATAATCATGTAAAAAAATAATGAACATCCAACTACACACACACACACGAGCTGCTTTCAAGTTATTTTCTGAAATCTTTTCCTATTTTGCTTGCACAATTATAACTGTGCACACGTACAATCTGCATGATCAAACCGCCTAACAGAAAACAAAGGAGGGAAGTAAATGAATAAAGAGTGAAGCCACACTGTTGTTTGAGCTGCAATGTTAGTAAAGAAATTGAAAGAGACCAATTACCTGAGCTACAGTATTAAAAAAGTAATGTGAGTCATGTGACATGATAAGGGGCCATTTATATGTACATAACCAAGCAGCAAAGCTTTCCCTAGGGAATGCAGATACTAACATGCACTCTACATCAGTAAATGGACAAGGCAACATTTGCTCAAAATCTGTGAGCAAAGCCTGATAACAGAAAAGGTATTGGTGATTGCAGGTCACAAGCTGCAGTTTATGCACAGAGGGAATAGATTAGTTGCCACGCAATGAATGGTTCATGAGAATTGATTGCAGAAAACAATGGTACAAGTTTTTTTTGCCCCCCCGGAATACACAAAGTCTCAGCACTACGTAGTTGAGAATATCTACAGTTTGCTGATTCATAGACCAAAAGTGTTCGTGTTTGCATTATAATTGTTTATAGTGCACATCACCTGTCCTTTGTTGTGGCCATGCTCCTCTCTTCCTCCCTCCCTCTCTTTTCTCTCCTGTATCTCTCCTGCTGCTTCCTCCTTTTCCTTCTTAATATATTTCAATTGCCCTTTAAATGCAATGAACTCTAGGAGATGTCTCCCTTTAACCTCAGAAAAGATGGACAACCATGGGGATTTATATTCAGTTGCTGTTATGAATTACATATACTTTTAATTTGTTGTAATAAAAATTAATTTTGAACGCATGACTGCATCTACAGGGTGATAGTGAAGTGAGAGTTAAAGAAGAAGAAAGTAGGTACCATCATATTGGTCATGGTTGGAAGTATGACAGAAGTAGTTACCGTTATACCGCTTGTGGAAAGAAAGAAAGAAAAGGTTGGTGGGAAGTTCTCATGTCATCCTCCAATTCTAAGCTCTCCCACCATTCTCTCTCACCCTCTATTTTCCTTAGATTGATTTGGGAGGGAAATGAACATTTCGCAGGCATGTCGAACATCCCACAAGCATTGATACATGAAATACTGTGGGTTTCAAGAAAAGCAATCATGCAGAACACAGATTGCTCTCTGACATCTTTGGTTTTACGTTTATGGTTTGTTGGTGGATGAGCTGAAACAAACTCAATTTGGAAAAGAACTGCATCCCATCAGGTAGGCTCCAAAATTATACACATTTTATTAGTAATATCGAATTTCACCTCTATCAAGCTACAAACAGAATTCCACAGGCAGAAAAACATTTATACACAATAGTTTCTTTGATAGAACAAATCATGTGGCAGTTAAAGGGTAAGGTATGCCAAAACATCAACATGGACTTTCACATGCAAAACTGTGCAAGAACACATACGTGCAAGAACACATACTACAAATTCATCTATAATCATGTAACAAAATAAATATCCAACCATATACCTGAGAAGCTTTGCTTTGGTCATTTTTCTGAAATCTTTTCCAGTATAGCTCATACAATGATAACGGATCTGTCCAATTCCAACTTCTTATGTCTCCTTCCTCAGGCCTCAGGAACCATATTGCCTTTAATCAGTCCGGATTAGAGCAAACCTCGACCGTGGAACCCGAAGGCCAAAATTTAGAGATAAATCTGTGTTAATCATACATTCTGTGCCCTCTCCGAGGTATACCGTATGCTAAATGTCATAAACAGAACGTCTTTTTTCTTTCTCCTCGAAACATTGCCAGCATGCATAATTGAGACTTGCTATTTGATTTCTCAGCTGAGAGTAGCATATCCTGCACTGCTTATCAGTCATGAATGTCTTCAAACTGAATGAAATCTAGAAACGATCCAATCATCCAAATGCCGTTGGCCCCAGAATCAGTAAACGGAGTGCACAATGACATCCTCAGATTGTTGTGTGATGGTTCACGTACATGACACTTTATGATAAGTTGAAGCGAAGATGGCATGCTTTCTGTCTCCTTTTAATAATTTAAAGGAAAAAAAACCGATTCTTCTGTTCTAAATCCTAACTGGAGAGTAGCTAGTCAGGACTCAAAGAGTGGAACGTACCCCTCATCCTTTAATTGCTCGGTTAACCCATCAAGAGCGAGATAAATATCATCACATTTTTATGAAACTTGTCAGCATTAAGGAATCTGTGAAGCTCACTGCCTCCAACCTCAATCCAGCTATAACCAGGGCTCTTCTTCACACCACCATCCTTCATGGCTGCCCGGACACTCGCCACATCTCTCCACCTTGAAGCATTAGCATAGATATTAGATAGCAACACCCAGTATCCAGAATGCTGGGGTTCCAACTCTATTAGGTTCTTGGCTGCAACCTCAGCCAATTCAATATTCCCATGGATCCTACAACTACTAAGCAGAGCACTCCAGATGCAATCATCAGGTTCTATAGGCATATCTTTGATAAATTGATAAGCTCTCTCAAGCTGACCCAATCTGCCCATATTATCCACAATACAGGTGTATGATCCAAATCAGGAACTGTTCCATGCTCTTTTTCCATAGTCTCGAAGTAATGCAACCCCTTTTCAAGCATCCCAGCATGGCTACATGCAGAAAGGAGGGCAATGAATGTGATTCTATTTGGTTTCCACCCTTGCTCTATCATCTTTTCAAACAGGGAGATAGCCTCATGTGGGGAGGCACTAAAACCATAACATGAGATAATGGTGTTCCATGATATGTTATCACTCCATTCCATCTCATCGAAAACCTTGCGAGCATCATCCACACACCCACATTTCCCATAAGCATCCATGAGGGAGTTTTGGACTACCGGATAGGACTGGGAGAACCCAGACTTTGTCATATGTGCATGCAAGGCCATTCCTTGTCTAAGATAGGAAGAATACCCACATCCATTGAGTACCGAACTAAAAGAGTATTGGTCGGGTTTCAAGCCCTCAGCAAGCATTCGTCGGAAAAGCTCAAATGCGTGATCAAACTCATGGGTCAGTACATAGCTTGCTACAATTGTGTTCCAAGAAACAACATCCCTATCAAGAGTTCTTTCAAAGACCTTCTCAACTGAGTCTTTATCTCCTCTTCTCGAATACATAGCCATTAGTGCATTACCCACCGAAGTATCCGATTCCAAACCTCTTCTGATAGCATAAGCATGAATCTCCAATCCGGTCTTTGCCTCTCGACTACATTCTGGAAGGAGCAAAGTTAAAGAGATTTTAGAGAGAATTTTTGCTTCATGAATGCACTCAGCAGCCATTTCTCGGAACGCATGGAATGCTTTATCTGTCTGTCCACAATTGAGGAATCCCGAAATCATTGAATTCCCCAACTGGGAATTCTTCAACTTAATCCTCTCAAACAGCCTCGAGACACAAGCCATCAAACCATGACCCGCGTAACCAGCTGCAATCGCAGACCATAACCTCTCTTCATCTATAGGATCAACATCTCCTACCTCAACATTCCTAATAGCAAATCCATGCAACTCCTTCAACCAATCCAAGCAAGTAATATCCGGAATCACTGAAAGAAGGGTATTAAATGTAGCTGAATTTGGTCTCACAAACGAGACCATCTTCCCAAGAACCTTCAAAGCAAGCTCCACATCGCCCAACCGGACACAACCGGCAATGACCGAGTTCCAAGTGCTCACCCCAACCTCAAGATCTAAGCTTTCCATCAAACCCAACATCTCCAGCCCTTTTTCCACAGACCCGTTACCCACAAACCCCGAAATCATCGAGTTCCAAGTCGCGACACTCCGTTGAGGCATTCTATCGAACATCTTGACCGCATCGCTCAGAGACCCGATTTTGACGTAGAGATCCAGCAACGCGCTGTCGCAGAAGACGTTGGCGAAGAGGAGACTGGATTTGACTAGGTGGGCATGGATCTGTTGGCCAAGATCGTGAGAACCGAGGAGGGTTGAGGACTTGAGAACAAAAGGGAAGGTGAATTCGTTGGGGCGGAGGTCGGAGTCGAGGAGAGAGAGGAAGAGGGAGAGGGAAAGGGAGTGGAGAGATAGGGAGGTGAAGGAGCGGATGAGGGAGTTGTGGAAGTGGAGGAGGTGAGAGGGGGGTGAAGAAGTGGTGAGGTTAAGGCGGATGATGCGAGCGCGGATTTGGGCGGAGTGGAGAGGGAGAGGGAGGAGGGCGGCAGGGGGAGTGGGAGGGTGAGGTTACCGCCAGCGGTGACGTGAAGCGAGGGAAGAGAGAAGGAAGGGGAAATCGAGGTGGATGCCGCCATGGCTAGTACGGGTTGTTTGCAATCTGCTTTTAACTTTGTAATGGTGGAATCGAGAATTATCGGGTCGATTAAATTAATTCATGTATAATTATGATTCATACACTGTTGAAAACACAAGTGTATAAAAAAAATTTTGGGGTTCAAATCACTCTTGCATCAAATTGCAGCTTATATTCAAAAAAAAAAAATTACTCTGTTGAAATTTTGTTGTCTTCTGCGCTGGAGAAATTTATTGAGGAAGTGTTTTACTTGACTTAAAGTTTTATTTGTGACTCAAATTTGAAAGAAACTCTTCATAATAAGTATATTTGTCTTTTTCTTTTTTTTTTCATTTTCAAACTCTTCTATTTTAAATATTCCTCTTATAAAAGGACTAGCATCAAATCAGGAAGTTGTTAATAATTATAGTCTAAAGTACAAAAAAAAATTACCATCAGAGAGAAAGGAAAAATGGGGGTTGCGCTTTTCTAGGTCTAATTCGAACTTTTTGGGTTTGAATCTACATGGAATCAAACTATCTAAATGTATATCCGATAGAAAAGTAAACAATTGAACTTGCAACCGTGCCAGCTTGCAACTAATCAGGAGGCAGTTCATTCAACTTGGTGACCAAGTACTTACCAAGACGACAGGGTCTCTACCTGCTATATAGAGAAACCGTATTCATCTCAAACAAATGATACATGCAAAGATTATGAAAAATCCAACATTCGCATACTAAACAAGATTTTTGAGAAAAGCAATCACTAGCATCAAACACAAAGCTTTTGTCATGCAACATTATATATCACATAAAGAGGTAAAAATTTTAACTTAAAGGATCTATGACTGAATGAGAGAAAAACTGTCTCAATAAAACTGATGCACCAAAGGGTATACAATGTAAAAATTGCGTCTTCCCGTTGGAGAAGGGAGAAAAAAGAGGAGGGAAACATCTTCCATCATCAACCACGCGTCACGGAGAGCAATGCTTGATCTGAACAGTACTCCCGCCCCAAATCTCGCCTCCATTAGTCTTCTTCTCTATCTCTATGCTTGTTAAGGGATCTCATACCATTTGCGAGTCAGTCATTCTAATTTGTGAGAACCTGGCCTTGGGCTCTGCTGTATCTCAGCAACAAGGAAACTAGTTTCTCCGCATCAATTCGTAAAGCTTGTCATCAGTCAGATCTCTGTCCCCTACACCTAAGCCCACTCCATGAAGAAGAGGAGAGGTAAGTTATCAACAAGCTTTGACATCCAGCATCATCACCTTGATGGCTGATCGGAAGCAGGATTCCCGGCTGGCTGGCTGGAACTAGCATTCCCTCCCACACTGCTTTCTGGAGGGGGTTAGTTCCCCATTTCCCTTCTGACTCTAAAGGCTCGAGTACTTGGACACTGCCATCAGTTAGTCCCACCGCAAACTGGTTTGGTTCAGATGGATGCGCGGCAACAACAACAGGGTACACATTGGAGCTGCAAACAAACCACGAGAAATAAGTGGATGACCTAATGTAAAAGACAAAAGTGTCACAAGCGTAGAAGTAAATCAGACAAATATAAGACTTATGATGGTTTTGTTCACTATGCATATCCTCTTCGTCAACCTAGGTTTCCTTGAAATCAAATGTCAAATTTGAGAAGGCCCAGGACTTAAAAATAGACGAAATGCCAATATTGTACTTAGTAAAGTAGAAACATTAAAATATAACCCTATTCATACGGGAATAGTTATGATAAATGTCAGTACCTCAGTTGGGAAGTCAGATAGGCAGTGGGGCTAATTCGACATCTCAATCTCAGTGCTGAAGTAAAGACACCCACACTTCCATCCGTGAAACTTGTATAGATCATTTGACTATCACACGAATATGCTGCATGTGTGATGGATCCCTCTCGTGGAGTCCACTGTGGAAAGAATAGAATAATGGTTCAATATTGGTGGTTAGCGGGGCATCACAGAGAGAAATGAACAGTAATGCATGCATACACACGAAAAATCACACACAATGTATATAATTTGTTGCATAAGAAAAACAATCATATGATGGTGACAGTTGATTGCAGAAACAACACAACAATAAACTAATAACTCTCTTGAGTAATAGTTTCTGAGCACTGATGAAAAGGGCATTGGTTCCAGCACTCATCACCACATAAGATTCTCCCATCCAAATGGGATCATCTGAGCCTGCAAAAATAATGCCAAATTTTGCAACTATTTACCAACCAGATCATCTGAGCGGGCACCAAGATTCCTGAGCCTGGAAATGTCAGAGGTGCTCAACATAAAACATTCAAGGCCAACTAGCAAGCTAAGTTCATTGCATATATACAATTAATTTGGAAAATAAAAGGTGGAGGAAGGGTTTTTACAATTGAATATTTGACTAAGAAAAAGGTTACTGAAATATTTACAATTAATTTTTGGCAAGCGAAGAACTCACGAATTACTCAAGAGTTTGTCAACACCTCCGAGACTGACTTTGGGCCAATAAAAGATTAACTATATGCTCTTTCAGTCTTGCATTAACTAGAAGTTGGGAACTTCAAAGGGTATATTCATCTGAAAGCAGGATACAATCTTCTCTATGGATGTTACCTCTGTGTACATGTAAAATTGAGAAAGTTCAACAAAGGTGCAAGGAGCAACAAGGATAGAAGATGACCAGCTCACCTGTTTTAGACATTCCAGTTTAGATGCCTCATATATAGCAAGCTGCGTCTCATGCACAACCAAGAATTGAATCTGGTCGTGGTGAAACTGGACTCGAGTTTCTGCATGTGTGCCTGCTACTCGCCCAGAAGGAATCTGTAGAAGTTTACTAGCTTGTTTCTGCCAGCCATCTGTCCCCCATACGCACAGCTACAATAAGAAAAGGTAAGATACCACGACATGATGAAAGTTTGGTATACTATCCAAGCAGGAAAATAAGAATTATTGACTTATAAACAATCATCTCAGATCAATATAAACAATGATCTGCTACCAGGAAAGGATGTTCTTGAGCATGGCCAGAGTTCTTGAAAGAACTCAACAGCATATTTTAACCTCATGACTGTTCATGGAAATAGGGAAAAAAAACTATTTTCACTGTATAACTAACCTGAGCATCTGCTCCTGATGAGACAAGAACATTTAGAGCATTGGAAAATGCGAGGCCAGTTATACTCTTCTGGTGGCCTCTAAGCTTGCTTTTGACCTGCATAAAAGTTAATAAACATTATCTTCGGTTATCATCTACATTGATTATCTACAAACTAATTTTCTTTTTTCCAGAAAGAGAGCAACCTCATCAACTCGAACATTGTAGATTTGAATTGAGGAGTCATCCATGCCTATGGCGATGATGTTATTGTCCTGGGGATGGAAAGCAAGAAATGTGGCTGCCGGAGGGGGTGGCATAAATGTTGTCATTGTCTGCAACCGGATAGATACACATACCTTGAGGCACCAGAAACAGTAACAACATAAAAAATAACAATGGGAAACAATAAACCTTAAATGTCATCATATTGAAAAGGGATATCTTCCCTCCTGATGCAGACATAACATATGAATCATTCTTTGATAGTGCAAAGCAATGGACAGCTTCTTCCGGGTTTGCATCACTAATTTCATTGGTCATGAGTATACCACTTGTAGGTTGACACAGCTGTGGTGTGCACAAAGAAGTTGCCTGAAGAAACCCAATACTTTTATATGTAAAAAAGACCACAGAAGAATGGAAATCTGTCACAGGCTAGACTAGCAACAAAAGATATAGTACCTTGCCAGTTGCATTCCTATCATTCTTCTGCCATTTCCATAGCTTATGAACAGCATTACAAGCCAAAGCCAATATTGCAGTCCCTGAATTAGTGTAAATCAACCTAGCAACCTGAAAGGGCCAACATGAAGAGGTGAGAATTAAAAAGAAAAAAGAAAAGAAAAGAAAAAAGACAAATTATCTGCTCAAAGCAAGCCTGTGCATGACCAGAACAATCTCTACCATCAGACTAATTTTATGGCAAATAGGCCAAGAGTCAAATGTTACTATTAGGCTCATTTCTATTCATAAGTTTGGTCTCTGCACCTGTCGCCTCAACTGTGATTTATCTGAATTTTTAAAGAAATGAAAAGGAAAAAAAAACGTGTAACATATTATAGCATTTGGCTGGTTATTGTAAGAAGACGTCATATGCATGTTTCAAAATCTTATTACAGTGGGTGGTTTTACATAGAAGTTAAAATTAGAGAAAGGTTACCAACTTGTAAGTCAGTGACGGGTATATGATTGAGCTCATTCAGATTAAGTGATTTGGAGGTTCAAATGCCTATATGTAAAGAAGTAGCAATCGCTCACAATCACACGTTAAAATTAGAGAAAGATTAGCCACTAATCTTTTTCTTGCTCAGTAATATTCAAATGAATGTAAAAATCATCACTAGGTTGGGGAATTCATCAAGACAGATGAGTTCTACATAGAAGACAAGCAAAGTGCATTTAAGTTGGAGTGCAAATTCAAGATTCCAGTTGCAAATGTTACTATTAGGCTCATTTCTATTCATAAGTTTGGTCTCTGCACCTGTCGCCTCAACTGTGATTTATCTGAATTTTTAAAGAAATGAAAAAAAAAAAACGTGTAACATATTATAGCATTTGGCTGGTTATTGTAAGAAGTCGTCATATGCATGTTTCAAAATCTTGTTACAGTGGTTTTACATAGAAGTTAAAATTAGAGAAAGGTTACCTACTTGTAAGTCAGTGGCGGGTATATGATTGAGCTCATTCAGGTTAAGTGATTTGGAGGTTCAAATGCCTATATGTAAAGAAGTAGCAATCTCTCACAATCACAAGTTAAAATTAGAGAAAGATTAGCCACTAATCTTTTTCTTGCTCAGTAAAATTCAAATGAATAGACAGATGAGTTCTACATAGAAGACAAGCAAGTGCATTTAAGTTGGAGTGCAAATTCAAGATTCCAGTTGCAATGTGCTTAAACCTAGTTGACAAACATTATTTGTCACGTCATTTGTAATCTTTTGCTTCTTTAGGAACTAAAATGGTAACTTAATAACCAATTTTGTGCACCCTTAGCAAGATGTGCATCATTGTGGTGGTGATTTTCTGCTGCGAGTGATCAGACGATCGATCCACACCACAAACGAGAGTGTATTTAAAGTATAAGTGACAACACATAAAGCAGATGGAGACACGATATTTTTACGTGAAAACCCAAATTGAGAAAAACCACAGGGAGGAGGAAAATTCCCTATAATTCGCCGGTTTACAGGAATTACAGGTATGTATTGGTTTTTTTGAGTTGGAATCTGATATAAAGTCCAAGATCCTAGTGGAAGGCCGGGGTCCCCCTTTTCTCCTGGAGAAGAAGTTCTATTTGTACTTAACTGTGGCCCTGAGGCGGATGGGTGTTCGCGAGATATGCGTAGCTGCACGATCTTTATGTGCGAATTTATCGTAACAATCGTGATTGCTAGCGTGATGGTTGAGATTGCATGCATGAAATTTCGTAACTGTCCACCTTGAGTGCATGGGCGGCGTTACACGTCTTCGACGCGGGAGAGAAGAGGCAGCCTGGTTGCAGGCGAAAATCTCGACAGTTGTTACTGAGGGCCTCCGGGTGAAGTCGAGAATGTTTGACTACTGTTAACTCCGGAGAATGATGCCTCCGGAATGGGGGTTCGCTCCAGGATAACTCTGGGTGGCGGAGCTTTGGAGGTTGACTTGAGTTCAGGCTGGAGTGATTCTGTGAACTGTGAATGATCTCGGAGGGTCCGATGTGATGAAAACAGTTGATTGTTGTGAAAACTTAAAAAAGAGGACTTGGTTGCTTGGACACGTGTCAGCATCTTACTGAGTGTCAATTTTTGATCACTACAGATGCCCCCGCTCTTTTCGTTTGCAGAAACATGTCAGAGGGAAGATGGAAGAGCAGAGTTGGTTGAGATCTTTAAATGTCATGGATTTTTCTGGATGCCTTAGATTCTTCTGGATATTGGAGAAGGGGAGGATCTGGTCAATTAATGTGAATATTTGGGATTTTGCTTGGAGATTGCGTGACTGGATGACAACTGGCGTGTCCTTTGATTAGATTGACATGAAATCTGTGAACGTCTTTTCGAATCCTGGCATCATAATGACTTAGTTCGTATGGTAGAGGCGGTCGATATCCTGCAAATTTGGTTGACCGAGGATCTCAGGATGTGGGCCAACTTTTTTGGAGATTGGAGATTGAATTGGGGACGTTTCGACTCCTCCATCTTTAAATAGGGTGGAGCCCTAGGATTGAAATTGCTCATCTTTTTCTCTAAAAATTCTTACTTCCAAGCCCTTTACTCCGGTGGGTTGCCATGTCGTTCTCCTTCTTTGTTCGATGGATGAAAGAGAAAGATGATGAAGATGACGAGAATAGTTGTCAGGCTCTTGCAGCTTGGGAGTCTGGTTGGCGCAAAACATCAGTCTTCGCGATAAGCTTGTCACAAAATATCAATTTTTGCGATGAGCTTATCGCATCTACTACCATGAATGATGGTCTGGGCTTTCAATTTGACTTGGTTTGTTCGTCTGATCTCCGATCAGATCAACCCAGCTCTCATCTAGGCTCGATGTTTCCTCTTTCTTGGTAGCACGTATGAGGAAGGAGTGGCGTTTGCTCCGGACAGTCACGGAGGTGGATCCGATTCGATCGTCGTCTTTCATGTCCGACTTCACTCCGGTCGAGGGGCTGATGCTTCGCGCTTGGAGACTCTCTTTGTACGAGCAACAGGAGGGGAGTATGAAAGGTATTCCTCGAGATGTCGCCGATAAGCACTCCTTTGGGAGCTCTAATCTCTTCCTCAGAATAAAAGATCGGTAGTGTGATACCATCACAAGCTTGTATGTCTTGTCGGAGTCCTTCTAGCTTCTTGAGAGGCGTGCACCGGATGGAGAGAAGATTCTTCATCCGAAAGATCTCTTATTTTTGTGAAAAATTTTCTCGAAGCTTCCTCTGGGACCTTTAGATGGTGGCGTGAACAATAAAGTTGTGCCTCCGTGAAGTGTTCTCCGACAGACAGATTTTTGCTTGCTTTAGCGTCGGGGACCTGTTTGGTAGGGCTGGATGGAGAGTGATCATCTGTATTTCTTTTCAAAATGTACACCAGAAATGTGATATAATCTTGTATTACTCATGTTAGATGCAATCAAGTAAATTTAAAGTAATGTATTTGGAATGGAAAGATTTGGAAAAAAAAATGTTTGTATTTAGAATGAAAATAATTGCATAAATCTTGCCTGATTTATTTTACATTTGTGTTGTTTGAAATTGACTGTCCCCTCGGAGTGCTTATCCTTAACTCTGGGATGTTTGACTTGATATGTGGATAGTTTGGTAGGTTTGTGGTGTTCCTGAGTGGGGTAATCCATCAACGGTACCTGCGAATTTTATCCTCCGAATGGGGAAAATTCTAGCTGCGGAATTGGACCTCCGAGCGGAAAAATCCTAGCATCAGTGTCGGGCTCATAGTCGCTTCCGCGTGGGGGAAATCTCATCAACGGAGTCATGACTTTGGGACTCTGAGAGGGGAAACTCCCTACATCAGAGTTGGGCCTCCAAGTGGGAAAATAACAGCAACGGAGTATGAAAATTGGTAGGGCTCCGAGTGGAGAAATCCCACAGCGGGGGGATGATGCGTACACAGATATGCAATGTTGCAACTCGAATTAAATGGTAGATGCAGTATTAAAAGAATAGTTTGTGACGACAAGACTGTATATGACCAGCTTTCAATCACACAAACTACAAATTAGTACTTCGAGTGGATAATCCAAACAAGAAGCACTCATGTATATACCATGTGTCTCGCGCATCATAGGCTAGACATACACAACCATATCGTCCGGAGATGAGTAACATGCACACATTCACAAAGGTGAGGTTTGGATAATACTTGGGTGACTGTACCTTCTCATGTACCCTTGATTTCTTCAGCCTGCAATTACATGAAACTAGTACGTCGAGGGAATAATCTAAATAAGAAAAACCCTCATGTATACACCATGTATCTCGTGAGATCATAGGCTCTCTGATCACCTACAAATTGGAAAAAAGCCTGAAGTGGGGATGCCACCGATCACAGATTGGATGCATCTACTCTGAGTGAGAGAAATCCCAGCAATAGAGTGACGATCCGAACTCCAAGTGGGAAAATCCCAGCAGCGGAGTCGGGTTCACAAACGCTTCCGAGTGGGAAAAATTCCATCAGCGGAGTCGTGACCCCGATAAGGACCTGAAGTAGGGGTATCACCCATCGACATATTGGAAGCGTCTACTCTAAGAGAGAAATCCCAGCAGTAGAGTGGCGATCTGGACCTTCGAGTGAGAAAAATCCAAGCAACGGAGTAGTTCACAGTTGCTATCGAGTGGGAAAAATCCAGCAGCGGAAGGACCGACTCTGAGTAGGGAAAATCCCATCAGTTGAATGCCTAGACACAGTCCTCTAAGTGGAGAAATCCCAGCAGCGGAAGGACCGACTCCAAGTGAAGAAAACCCCAGCAGCGGAGTAGTCCACGGTCGATTTCGAGTGAGGGAAAATCCCAGCAGCGAAAGGACCGACTCCGAGTGGGGGAAATTCCAGCAACGGAGGAGTTGACAATCGTTTCATAGTACGGGAAATCCCAGCAGCAGAAGGACTGACTCCGAGTGGGGAAAATCCCCGAAGCGGAGTAGTTCCGAGTGGGGAAAATCCCATTAGCAGAACGCCTGACACAGTCCTCCGAGTAGGAAAAATCCCAGCAATGAAAGACTGACTTCGAGTGGGAGAAATCTCAGCAGCAGAGTAGTTCCGAGTGGGGAAAATCCCATCAGTCGAACGCCTAGACACAGTCGTCCAAATGGGGAAAATCCCAGCATCGAAAGGACCGACTCCAAGTAGCAAAAATCCTAGCAGCGGAGTACTTCAGAGTAGGGAAAATCACATCAGCGGAACGTCTAGCTTGGAAGGGCTGCAATAATTAGGAGCAAAAAATATCATTTTATTCATATTAGAATGAAATACATGAAATTATAAGGATAGGGGTACTGCTTTATCTCTTGAAAATGCAGATCAATCACTTGAAATCACCTAGAGGGGGGTGAATAGGTGAAATGCTAATCTATAAACTAAATGCGCTAAATGCGGAAGCGTAAAAACTATTTGCAACACACTTAGTACAACACAAGTGTAGCCGAATTCCCCGTGAAGGGCTCTGAACTAACTCTCTTGATTCCCCTAGATATGGGTTGAGGTGCTATATGAAGCTCTTGTGGTTAAGTACAAGTGAGGCACACACAACAATCCAAGCATATAATGAATAAGCATATGAATCAATGCAAGGACAACACAAGCAAATTGATATGAATGAATGAATGATGCTTTGCACAAATAAAAGAGAGAGTTTAGAGATAATGGATCAAACGCAAACACAAGATATGTTCCGAGGTTCGAGCCCCTAGCTCTACGTCCCCGCCTTCACCGAGAAGGATTTCTAATCCACTATACTCCCACCGAGGGAACCTCCACCGAGGAGGATTTGTTACAACAATAGGAGTACCGAACTCCTCTCTCAAACACCGCCTCACAACCGAGGGGTAGGCCCGTAGCCAAACAACCACAAATCACCTCTACCGAAGAGGGATACAAACCAACTCACCTCTCACTAGAGGGAGCAAACAACAACCAACTCCACCTCTCACTAGAGGGAGTAAACCACAATCTCAACCTCTACCAAAGAGGAGCAACCCAATCAAAGCAAGGGTTTTACAACAGTGGTTACAAAGACCACAAACTCTCTTTTCCCACAAACAAATGATCCTAATAGAATAGGATAGAAGATAGCTCAAGTTTGGAAAAACAAAGTGATTTGATCAAAGAAATACTCTTGGGAAAATACCAAATAGATATTGAAATGAAGAACAATAAACCAATTTCCCAAAAACTTATTTTCTTTTGAAAATAACAAAACACTTAAAACAAACAAAATGAATCTTTTTGCTCTTTAAACTCTTTTGAAAACTTCTTTTTAAAACCAGAGAATGGGGAAAGATTAGCTCAGAAAATCTTGGCCAAAATCTCAAAGAAATGGGGTTTATATAGGCCAAACAGAAAACTAGCCGTTAGGCTGATCTGGCAGCCTGACAGGCTGGCGGTCGACCGCCAACGGTCGAATTTTCGACCGTTGGAGGAATCCGGTCGACCTCCCGGTCGACCGCCCAGATACAGAGAGCAGAGCTCTCTAGTCCGGTCGACCGGCCGGTCGACCGGCCCAGTGTCTGCCAGACGTGCACAAGACTATGCACGTCGGTCGACCGCAACGGTCGACGGGCCCTTGGTTCGGTCGACCGTGCGGTCGACCGACCTGGCCTGTCAGCCACTGTCCTGGGTCAGAAACTGGGTCAGAAAAAACAGTTAAAATATTTCTAAAAATACTTTTATCTCTTTTAAAAATCTCAAAAATAGTTTTAAACATTTTGCATTGATATATAAACATGTGATAAAAGTTTCAACTCAAATATCAAGCAATTTGAACTATTTTTGTATCTTATCATTTTTACCAAAAACCAAAACATGTATTTTATCAAACTTGGATTTTTCAATAGGAAATCTGATTTTTCCTAAAACATATTGAAATACAAAAACATGATATTTAAACACATTGAAGCATGTTGCATATGGACATAAGTCCAATATACATGAAACATAAATATATCATGGTTTTGTCTTTAAATCTAAAAATATGTTTTGTTAAAAATACCAAAACATAAAACTACATGAATAGGCATGTCAAACTAAGTTTGTTTAAGATATGAAGCATGTATGTATATTGAACACATCTAATATAATAAAAACAAAGTAAACTTGTTTTGATCAACTATTCATGAAAACCAAATCCAAAACATAAAACTTGTGTGTGTTGTGCAATTGAGCATATCAACTATATTAAGCTTTACACATGGATCTAAAACACACTAAACTAAACTAGGATACCTAAGTCTTCTTGACGATCTTCATCTTCAAGTCGACTTGGTCCAAACACCGTGATCCAACGAGCATGGCTATGTATCATCTTGACGCTCGGGCTCAGGAATCACCAAGTGAAGGCTTCCAAACTTCTCTTTATGAAGCAATCACCAACTAATATCTTGTTACATGATCTGAAACTAAAATCACAAGATTATTAGTAAACATAACTACATGAGTTAATCATCATCAAAACTAGAGAGGAAGGCCTCCGGGCCAACAATCTCCCCCTTTTTGATGATGACAAAACTCATGGAGTTATATATGCATGGATTAAAGTTAAGCTTCAAAGAAGCTCCCCCTTAACTCATGCATAAACAAATAAACATAAATATGCAATGAATATTATCATAAACAATAAAAAGGCTCTAGATACCAATGAAATTATAAAACATGAAACATGCATAGATATGCATAAACAATAAAAGGTTCTAGATACCAATGGAATTTTCCAATGAAATTTTCAAAAACAAAATAAACATGCTAGATACCAATAAACTTAATATATGCAAAACCATAACTATGCATATAAAACTCAAACTCAAAATCTTTCTCCCCCTTTTTGTCAATCATCAACAAAGGGGTAAAAACTAAAACAATAAATTTTTCTCCCCATTTTGTTTGAAACAAAGAATCAACAAAAGGGTATAAACCAAAACAATAAAAAAATGTTCTCCCCCTTTTTGTCTAAAACAAAAACAAAGTCAATAAGGGGTGACTTTAAAAACATGATATCAATTAAAAAATATGTCAATGAAGTGCCTCTTGATACTAATATAAAAAAATGAAAACAACATCTTGATACCAATTGAAATAATTGTTCATTTTAAACATATGATATCAATTGAAATTATTATTCTATCATAAAATAAGGGAACAAAATACCAATTGAAATACAAAATCAAATTTTCTCCCCCTTTATGAAATACCAACAAAAATAATGCGTAGGCTCGAAATAAGATACCAATTGAAATCTAAATCAATTGAAACAAAGTTGAAGCTCAAGCCTTAGCATAAACAAAATATATATGTATTAAAGTGTTAATACCAATCGAAATTGATACTATTAGAATTGAAGGCATACATACATAAACACATATGAGTATACAAGAAGATCAAAATTGATACCAATTGAAAGAATCCAATGATACCAATTGAAACAACAATAATATCAAAGTATAACTCATATAACCTATCCTCCCAATCATGTTCAAGTTTTAAATGATTTTCATTATAAAGCATACATGAGCATGATCGCCCATCCATCCGCCCGTGGACGGTAGGAGTTTTCAAAAATAGGTTTGAAAAATATAGTATGTTTGAAAACTCTACCATGTGAAGAATACGAACTAGTTAAATGGTAGAAAAAAACTTGTTAACTAGTATGAAATCCTTCAAGCAAGGAATAAAAAAAATTGTTTTTCATGAAATAAGAAATCCACATGATATCAAACACTCAAGTCAATTAAGCATAAAATGACTCATGAAAACAAAACATGAGTAAACAATAAATGTGAGTGTACAAATAAGATGTGAAGATCACAATCATAAAAAAAAATGTTCCATTAAGCTCAATATTCCTTGAAACAAGAAAATCATCAAAACTTATTTAATCTTCAAGGTATATGTATGTCTTATACAAACTAAAGTATACATACATATCCAAAACAACGAGTCCACAAAGATATATGCATGAAGGCACGTGGCTCAAAAGGATATACATGTATATCTAATAGTTTGGACAAGATAGACATATACATGAAGTTAAACATAAACACAAAAACATGAAAACATGAATAACTAAATTTTCATTAAAACAAATTTCATTTCAAGGTATATGTATGATTGTCAACACAAGAAGTATACATACATATCCCCAAACACAATTGAGTCCATAAATAAAGATTTGCATGAAAAGCAAATGACTCAAGGGGTATACATGTATATCTTAAAAGTTTGGCAAAAGTAGACATATACATGAAATGAAAAATTCATAAACATAAAACAAATCCAAAAAATAGGAATACAAGTTTAAAATGTATGAATCATCAAAACTAGATTATACTAGCACATCTAATGAGTTCAAATAAGCATTCAAGCTCAAACATATAAAGATTATTTGTGGCCCACTATATGTTCAAATATTACCTAGTTTTAGTGAAAACTAACATCTAAACATGTAATCAAATCATGAAGCATAAAAACAAGATATAAATCATCATGATAAATCTTAAACATGATTATTATGTGAATCCTCATGTTATTAGAGCTATGATAAACATGATAGCTAAACAAGGGTGAGAACACAAAAGTAATAGTCCATATAAACATGGGTGTCTCAAAAGGCTATACATGCATGTCAAGGGTCTAATAATCATGCCATTTACATACTAATCTATAAACATCAAAACATGCTATAAAACAAATGATATGAAAGCATGTAAATAATAATTAGGAGTTAGGAATCGTTACCAAAACCTAGAAGGCAACTCTTCTTATCTCCAAAACATGGTGGTCCTCTCCACCAAACATCCCTTGAAAGTGATGCATCAAAATGTTTCCTTTAAGCACGGAACGCATCCATTCCAAGGTACCGCTACTCTCACGTCATGTGAGAGCCCACACCTACATTAAAACAATGGGGGTGGTCTTTGGTACCCATAATCTTTTGGGTCCATGGGGGTTAGTACCTTCTCTAACCCAAACAAATTTATTTGCTAAATTACAATCATGTATACGATCAAAGCAAAATTTAGCAAGGTGGCCCTTACGTCCACAATGTGTACAAGTGTACACATGAGCATACATGTGATGGGTGTGTCCGTGAGGAGCATGTGTATGCCGTGATGGGTGTTGCATGCATAATAGGAACTTGTTTCTTCCAAAACAAGGATTCCATCCGTGTATGGCTCTTGGCACATAGGCTCAAGGTGGAGCCCAAACAATCCATTCTCTTCTTTAACAAATAAAAATCATCATTAATTCTAGAAGAAGATGTGCATGCAATAGGTATGCTAGGTGAAGCTACACTAGCATGGCAAACATGAGAAATCTATATCATTTTTCAAAGATTTATTTTTATTTAAACAAATTTCTAATTCTTTTGAAATAAAATCAATTTCTCTTTTCAAAGAATCATTATCTTTTAAAATATAATCAACTTTGAAGACAAATTTTCATTTCTCTTCAAAAGTGTTTCACAATCATTTTTAGATTTTAAATTTTTATTTTCTTTTAAAGCAAGTTCAAGTTGAGATTTCAATGAATCTCTCTCATTAGAAATCTCCACCTTCTCTTGCAAAACCAAATCAAGCTTAGAAAAAATCCTCTTTTTCTTTATTTATTTTACAAGTTTTCTTTTTCAAAACTTTATATTTTTCAAGGAGTTTTCACAAACAATAGATAACTCTTCATTCAAGCATGGGCATCCATATCATCATGATCATCAAATGAAGAGCTAGTACTATCTAGTTGAGTATCCGAGTATACCTCAAGGGAGTCATTCCCTTGGACCGTATAGCATTGTTGTGGCTCGGATTCATCTCCACTAGATTCCTCCGGTTGGATAGGCAATTGAAGCTTGGAGGTGGTTGTGGTTATCAACATGTTCCACACTGCAAATGCGGAATCAAAGTTAGAAGCAAGCATATAAGATAATCTTTTGAAAGCGTGCTTCTAAATGGCCTCAAGGGCTTGTGCATTGGCCCCTATATGAATGCGGTTACCAAGATAGCATTTCTTGGTAGCGGCAAGAAAGACATGCAAACCTAGGGTCTTCAAATAACAACTCATCATAACCTTCCAAATCTCAAGTCTAGAAATATCAAACATAGGAGGGCTATCCATGAGAGCAAACTATATGTGTGCAAGCAAACAAATGTATGCAAATGCAAATGATAGATTAGCAAATAAGGATCTCACTCCTAGGTTGTTAAACCTAAGTATCAGGAGCGTAGGCTCTGATACCAATTGAAATCACCTAGAGGGGGGATGAATAGGTGAAATGCTAATCTATAAACTAAATGCGCTAAATGCGGAAGCTTAAAAACTATTTGCAACACACTTAGTACAACACACAAGTGTAGCCGAATTCCCCGTGAAGGGCTCTGAACTAACTCCTCTTGATTCCCCTAGATATGGGTTGAGGTGCTATATGAAGCTCTTGTGGTTAAGTACAAGTGAGGCACACAACAATCCAAGCATATAATGAATAAGCTATATGAATCAATGCAAGGACAACACAAGCAAATATGATATGAATGAATGAATGATACTTTGCACAAATAAAAGAGAGAGAGAGAGTTTAGAGATAATGGATCAAACGCAAACACAAGATATGTTCCGAGGTTCGAGCCCCTAGCTCTACGTCCCCGCCTTCACCGAGAAGGATTTCTAATCCACTATACTCCCACCGAGGGAACCTCCACCGAGGAGGATTTGTTACAACAATAGGAGTACCGAACTCCTCTCTCAAACACCGCCACACAACCGAGGGATAGGCCCGTAGCCAAACAACCACAAATCACCTCTACCGAAGAGGGATACAAACCAACTCCACCTCTCACTAGAGGGAGCAAACAACAACCAACTCCACCTCTCACTAGAGGGAGTAAACCATAATCTCAACCTCTACAAAGAGGGAGCAACCCAATCAAAGCAAGGGTTTTACAACAAGTGGTTACAAAGACCACAAACTCTCTTTTCCTACAACAAATGATCCTAATAGAATAGGATAGAAGATAGCTCAAGTGTGAAAAAACAAAGAGATTTGATCAAAGAAATACTCTTGGAAAATACCAAATAGATATTGAAATGAAGAACAATAAACCAATTTCCTAAAAACTTATTTTCTTTGAAAATAACAAAACACTTAAAAAAACAAAATGAATCTTTTTGCTCTTTAAACTCTTTTGAAAACTTCTTTTTAAAACCAGAGAATGGGGAAAGATTAGCTCAGAAAATCTTGGCCAAAATCCCAAAGAAATGGGGTTTATATAGGCCAAACAGAAAACTAGCCGTTAGGCTGATCTGGCAGCCTGACAGGCTGGCGGTCGACCGCCCGGTCGACCGCCAACGGTCGAATTTTCGACCGTTGGAGGAATCCGGTCGACCTCCGGTCGACCGCCCAGATACAGAGAGCAGAGCTCTCTGGTTCGGTCGACCGGCCGGTCGACCGGCCCAGTGTCTGCCAGACGTGCACAAGACTGTGCACGTCGGTCGACCGCAACGGTCGACCGGCCCTTGGTTCGGTCGACCGACCTGGCCTGTCAGCCACTGTCCTGGGTCAGAAACTGGGTCAGAAAAAACAGTTAAAATATTTCTAAAAATACTTTTATCTCTTTTAAAAATTCCCAAAAATAGTTTTAACATTTTGCATTGACATATAAAACATGTGATAAAGTTTCAACTCAAATATCAAGCAATTTGAACTATTTTTGTATCTTATCATTTTTACAAAAACCAAAACATGTATTTTATCAAAACTTGGATTTTTCAATAGGAAATCTGATTTTTCCTAAAACATATTGAAATACAAAAACATGATATTTAAACACATTGAAGCATGTTGCATATGGACATAAGTCCAATATACATGAAACATAAATATATCATGGTTTT